>PVIW01000338.1:64897-236499 GCA_004026585.1 Noctilio leporinus | reverse complement strand
CCCTCTCATTTTTAAAGTCACTCTATCCTGGTGTTTCTACAGGTGTGCTCTGTAGGTCACCCAAGTAACACACACTGACATGCTGGTGAAAAAGTGTCACAGCCTTGGGTGGGTAGACTTTTCTTTGTAGAGGGGAAACCTCACAGATAAACTGAATTCCACTGCAGCCCCTGAGCATCCACCTGGACTCACTGAAATTATGCTGCATCCTTGACTGATCCCTGGTGTGGTGTCTCCCAAGATAACGCACTTTTGTCTTGATTCATGATTGTCATCTTCTCTTGTCCCTCACGAAACCTCAGATGTTCTGTATCTAATATCCTAATGTCATGTATGGATGAGCAATAAATTAATTTGGCCACTTGGATGTGGCCATATTAATCTCAGACTAAATATTATATTTAACAAGAAGGCAGAAAGAATTTACATTTTGAACTTCAAACAACGAGAAATAAATGCCCTCGGTGATGGGCTTTCCAAGTTGGCAAAACTGCAAAGGCAAACAAACAAAATGTCCATGCATTCAATTGACCCTTTGAGAGGTGAACTAGTATCAGCAGGCCAGGACTTGCCAAAAACTCTCCGAAAAATGTTGGATGAAAAGTGATTGAAACTAGAAGTGCTTTAAATAAGGAGACAGAAGATAAAATATTGCATATGCACCTATATTTATTAATATATCCTAAGTAGCTATATATTCAACAATTCATTTTAATTCAGAAATATTTATTGAATGGATATCGGGTTAGGTACTATGTCACACTCGGTTTGGGGAACACAAATAATAATATCTAGATTCTCTCACCTCCAGGAACTCTCAAGCTGGAAACGAGTGAGAGGAAACATTATTGTTAGCAGAGAAATGGCACCAGGTGTTACTGGCGATTGGACCTCAACAGCCTTGATACTTGAATTCAGCAAAGAAAATATTCAGAACCAAAGAACTTAAACTGAAGGAGAACGTTTTATTTAGAAAGTCACAGAGGCAGAAAGAAGCCAGTCAAGGCAAAGGTAACGCGCCTGGGGAAGGGAGACGAGGGAAAGAAGCAGGCGTGCTCCTGAGAAAGAACCTCAATGTGCATCTCTGTCCCCTGCCGGAGGGTTTTTATCTGCTTTCCAAGGGCAGGGATTTCAGAGGAGGTCCCAGGGGAAGATCTTAATAGAATATTCATTAGCCTCTCAGGTGTGGCCTTTCAGGGTGGTGGTCTCCACTGATTGGTCAGTGTTAGGTATGAGGTTCTCAGTCATCACAGCTGGTACTGATGTCAGACATGGTATCACCCCTCCCCCACCCCCAGCCATGCCTTGCTGCTGATCTGGGCCTGGAACAGAAACACAGCTGAGATCTAGATGTTTTCTCTAGTGTGACCAAAACTGTCTCTGGGGTCAGCAGACCTAAGGCTCTACTTCCAAGATCTTTTGATGCAGGTCAGAGCCTTATTGTCCTGAGGGCTTAATGCTTAAGAGCGTGGTCATTCAAGGGCATCATAGGAGGCTATTCGCAGCCCGCCTTGTTCCTCCTCTAAGGGGGTCTACCTCCTGACTAGTGACATGGCAGAAAGGAAAGGTTGGGGAAGGGTGCGAACTGCATGGCAAGCAGGTTGAAAGGTGAAGGGGTGTAAAGTGCAGGACCAAAAGGCAGGCTAGCTAGCAGAGGGAAGGTCACCCTGCCGGGGAGGCCCTTGTTTTGCCAGTTTTGCTAGGCACCCAGGTCTTTCCAACCTGGTGACCTTCTGTACCTGGACTGTTGTTCCCACTCTGCTCACATCCGTCTGTTTACTGCATCACTGTGATTCCTACAACCTAACACAACCTGACCAGGGTTATATTAGCAACTTGTAGAGAGTGCTACCGTTGCAATGATTCATGGGGAAGAAGAAAAAAAAAAAACTGATGCTGGTGCCAGTGATCAGAGAAGCCTTCCCAGCTGAGGTGACATTGAACTCTTTTGAACTTCAGCAGACATAGGAGGGTGAGAATGTCCCGCCAGAGGGAACAAAGTTATAGGTTAGGAGCACAGGACCCGAATGAAGGGGTTAGGGATGGATTGGGTAGGAAATCACACTACTTTACGGTTTCAGTGAGCAATTCATTTACGAAGTTATTTATCCAGCAAGCGTTCAATGGGTGCAGAAGGAGGCAGGTGCCCGGTACAGAAGTTCAGGGGACATGCAGGGCCTCTTCATGGCTCCCGTGATTGGGAGACAGTGGTGGAAAATGGGACTGGGACTTGAGAACACAGAAACCGTGGTTTGATTCCAGAAGGATTTTTGTTGTGGCCCAATGACACTTTTCCAAATAATAAGTGTCATTTCCTGGAGCACCTTCTGCATGCTGAACCAGGTCGTTATGAACCCCTCCTCATGACCATCCTGCATGACTGGTACTGACTCTGCTTACGGATAGGAAGAGAAACTCTGGTGCCAGAGATTGCACAGCTTGCACAACATGAAGCTTGGGTTGGTGCAGACGTTGACCTCAGGGGCCTGCTAATCATAAAAGCAGGACAGCTAAGTGCAAGTACTCTCCCACCCCAACGCTTGCGAAAATGCCATCTTGAAATGGCTGGACCGCCCTGGCCTCTGATGCCGCAGGCCAGCTCGGCAGAGCCTGTGCAGGTGATTTACGTGCCTCTTCCAAGACCAAGGGCCGGTTGCCTCGCTGGGCAAACCAGCAGCAGATCCCTGCCCCACCCATTCCCCCCAAAGCAAAGATTTCCAATTACCGCTCTGCAGAAAATGTCAAAAGCATTATTCAACTATTCATTATCCCAGGTTTTGTAATTTTTCATATGTTTTTACCCTTATCTGCTAGCACTTGAAAAAGCCCAGCTTTTCCCTCTTACGAGAGCTTAATTTGCAGAGCCGAGCCGTCTCCCCGGGATGCTCTTATCATCCTCTCCCGGCGGTAGGCAGAATGACAAGGAGGACAAAAAAGAACCAAAAATATTTGAAGGTCTTCCTGAAAATCCGTAGGAAGGAAGGATCCGAAAAGCCTGAGGTTTTTTCTGTTCCTCGAATGACCGACCTGGAAGAAGGCCAAGGCCGAAGGGCGTTCACTATCACAGTCAAGCTGTCGGTGCCTCTCTAGGACCAAAACCACCACCCAGGGCCTTGGACCCCGGCCGTTGAGGGTTTCCGTCAGGGGCTTATCCTGGGGACTAGTGAGCGCCACGGTGCCCAGAGGTCCCCCCCCCCCAAATTCTCTACTAGTGTTAAATCTTCTTTGACACCCCGAGGCCCAGAGGCCCAGGGGGCCTTGGAGTGAGGGGTTAGTCCTTCCCCTGTCTTCTGCGGCCTCCGCCCCATCCTTTTACAAAGCAATTGCCATTTTCCCCACGCTCCGGGAAGGGCTCTGCAAAGGCAACTTCAAGTTCGAGAGCTCCCTCTCCTCCCCCGGAGCCTCGCCCTTTGCAAATTCCGAGCTGCCGTCTCCCTGCATCCTTTGGTCCCCAGACGCTCGGGTTTACGAAGTCGGCGCACCGCAGGTTTACCCCAGGGACGCGCTGTCTGCGGGGCGCCTTTCCCGGGGGATTCCCCGCCCACCCTGTCAGTCGGCAGGGGAATCCCCGCCCCCTGTCTCTGTCACTCCTGGAAGGGAGTTCCCGCCCCTCGAACCTACCAGTGGGAGGGAATCCCCGCCCATCCTGGAGGCTCGGTGGATCCCCTGCGCGGTGCAGCTGGGAGAGCAGAGCAGCGAGCCGACTCGCAGCGCCGGCCGTGCCGGCACCAGCGCGGAGCCGCGGCGGGGCGGCGGCTGTGGGGACCCGCCGGGCCGTGGGCGCCCGGGACCGCGCCCGCCGCGGCCGCGGGAGGAGCGCGGCGTTGCAGCTCCGGGCAGGCGCGGCGGCAGCACCGGCGGCGGCGGCAGAGGCGTCGGCAGCGGCGCCGGGTCCCGCCGGGCGGCGCCTGGGTCCGAAGGAACGAGCAGCAGCAGGAACCGCCGCGGAGTCGCGCGCAGGTGAAACGACCGTGCGGCCACGGCCGGGACAGGGGGCTCCAGATTTGGTGTGGGGGTCGGGGGGCGTCACCTCCGAGACGGTGTGCGCTGGGTAAAGTTTAGTGGCAAATCCCGGTGCGGGAGTCCCCGCGGCGGCCAGGCGGTGTCTGGAGAGCTGAAGCCGGGTCCCGCGGTGCGCGGCGCAAACTCCCCGGGTGTCCGCCCCGGCGGCGGGGAGGACCGAGCGGGCCGAGGACAGCGTGACAACCCCAGACACGCTGCTGGGCTCGCTTGGGCAAGGAGCTAGAGCCCTGGCACCTCTTGTCCCCATCCCTGGGCCATCGCCCCGTCCTCTAGTCCGGGGCGGAGGCGCCCAGGTGCGCCGGCCTTAGGTACCGCAGTGGGGTCCATCTCGCGTGCGTCCTCAGACCGGCCTGCGGCTGCCTGGGGCACAGACGTGCGGGGAGAGGGAGTGGCGGGGGCTCGCCAAAAGCAATGGCATCTTTGGAGCGGTCATTGGCATCTGCTAGGGAGAGAGGGGTCGTACGGACAAGGAAATCCTGTTCTTCTTAAGTGGAGTTCTCCCTAAAACGTGGCCTTCTCCCCTTCTCTCTTTCTTCGGGGTTGCGTTGACATTTTAGGTCTTTGGTCCGCTTGCCTTCCCGCAAGGCTGGATCGAGTAGGGGGAGGGTCCAGGGCTCCTGGCTGGGGTTTACCAGAAACCTGACCTCAGCAGCCGAGCCGGGTGCAGAGACCTTAATAAGGGACATTGGAGTGTGAAGAGGACAAGGTCTGTCAGGGGCTGGAATAGCAGGCAGGAGGGCATTCCAGAGCTGCAGACCTGCCCTGGGACAGGAGGCGGAGTGCTGGGGTAGGGAGGCTCTGCATCACTCTCTCTGGGACCTGGCTTGCCTCCCACAGAGGTAGGGAGCCTTCGGTGGATGAGCATCCCTTAAGGAATCATGACGAAGCTGTTGGAGGTGGTTGCTGGGTGGCTGCAGAAAGTGTTTTCTGTCCCTCCCCCTGGACCTTCAGTGATCCTTCCCCAGTGGGGTCTCCCACATTCAGTCTGCCTTGGACTTGGGCCCTAGGGCCGTGGTATTTCTTCAGCTTTCCTGATCGACTTCCTGAGGGGTGTCAGGTTGGTACAGGTTGGCAGGTGTGGTATGGGAGGGCTGCTTGGGGGGTGGGGGGCAGAATAGAATGTCACAGGACACACTCTTGGCTGTATGGGGCCTATTCTCGCTTCATTAATTCCGTCTTCCATTAGAATGGGCCACGAACTGCTGTGAGTGTGTGTATGGAGGGACAAGGGGGTGTGCGAATAGGGGAGGGCAGTGCTGGGAGAGGAAGAATTGGAACCTTGTAAAGCATATAAATGCTCCTCCCTTGACATAGTTAATCTGCTCCTGGAAAAATATTGAATTATACTTGAAATCTCTATCATTGAAATTGATTTTGCATGCACTTAAGGCAGTTTACTATTTAAGGAAACTTATGGTGATTTCTCTATTCATTTCCACCAACTTATTTTTGGAGTACCCGCAGTTTGCTGTGCACAGGGGCTTAAAGGCTCCTGGGGACACACAGAGATGAAAGAGGCTCCCTCCTTGCTGTCAGAGTTTCACTCTATCAGGACGAAGTGTGATAAGTATACTGAGAGCTCAGATGCAAATCCATGCATGTGTGGCATATAATAAGCGCCTTATGTTTATTGGGTGAAGACATGAGGGATGATGCCATGAGTTAAGCACCCGAAGAGTGGTCTAAATAAAACATTTTAGGAGTAGGGAGGAGATTGGGAAGGCTCTGTGGAGAACCCAGGTAGATCAGGTCCGTGCTGAGAGGCTGATCCTTGGGTAGGATCTGGCCCTGAGGAGAATGATGGAAAAACAGGCTGAGTTAGAGACTTGGTGGACCCAAGTTCTACAGCTGGTAAGGAACTATTTGCAATTGTTGAGCAAGGGACTGTCATGATCAGCCATGTGCTTTCAGGAGATTAACCTGATCTCTTATAGGAAAAATTGGGATTGGGAAGCGGTGCTAGGTGAGAAGCCTAGTGAGAAGGCTGTTGTCAAAAAATGGGGGTCGGAGGTCTGAGCAGGGTGGGGGGTGGCAGTAGGCCCGGAAGAAAGGAAAGGTTCGTCAGACACAGACTTCCAGTGTGGGCACTGCTTAGATTTGAAGTGAAGAAGAAACCAAGATCACCAGCAGGTTAGCTGTGTGAATACACAGTTGACTGACATAGGGAGCTGGGAGGTATAACATTCGACATACCAGAACCTTGGAGAAATCCTGTCAGACTCTCTCGCCTTCTCACTCCACCTGTATATCTGACTGGTCCCCAAGGTCCATTGACTAGTTCTCCTCATAAACCTTATCAATGGGCCCCAGGACCTTGTGTGGGAGTAATGCCAAACCCCATGCACTTCCTCAGACTTCTTTCCTATAACGCCCCCCAACAAAATACACACGCACCCCATCCTGACCCGTCTTCCTCTCTGCCTCAACAATGCTGGTTTTGGGGGTGCTAGTGGTGGGGGTGAGGTTCTGGAGTATCCTTTCTCCCTGGTTCTTTCGGATCCAGCTCCAGGGCCTCCTCCTCTGTGAACTCTCTGCCTCTCTCCCAAGAGACATTGAGTAGCTTTACCTTTGGACCATGACTCTGCATCTTGATGCTCTGGTCCTGTTTCCTTAGGACCTTATCTCACGCATGACTGGTTGCCCACCAGCTGGATCAGATTAGACGGGGAGAGAGACAGGGGCCACCCTCCAGTGCCCCACCCCCTGCTAATGGTACTCTAGGGTACAGTGCAACCCTGACTTGGAGGTGCCAGGCCTGTTGTCTAGGCAGGACAGCACAGAGCTGTGGGTGCTTCCTTGTCCTAGGCCATGTGGACCTAAGTGACTCAGACCATGGTGGGTGAGGGGTGTCCATGTTGAAAGATAGCCCCAGACCCCTGTCACTACACCAACCACAAGAGGGAACAACTCAAAGAAGACAAACCCACAGAGGGTTAGGACCGAACCCAAAGAGTGGCTGACTCTTCCTCACAGGCCTGACTTGGAGCATCAAGAGTTTGAACCTCCTTCTTTTAGACCTCAGGTGTCTCTACAGTACCGAGTAGGATGCCAAGACAGTGGAAGTGAGGGGTATAGACACTGGATCTAAAGTGTGCAGGTTGGAGGAGGTGGTAGCATTGTGGGCGGCTTTATTCAAGGGAGTTCCTATTTCCCCTCCCAGGCACTTGTGCTGATCCGAAGAGAAATGGGAAAGTGGGAGAGAGTGGAGACAAGGCAAGGAGCTTTGGGAGGGAGGAGGCTAGAGCAGGCGCAGGGAAGACAGGCGAGCACCTGCCTGTCCTGGAAGGTCCGAGGGAAGCAAGGCTGGGTGAGGCCTGGAGGGAGCCCACAAAGCATGGGCGGGGGGTGGGGTTCCCTCTAGTTGGTCTGGGTGGGACAGGAGGAGCACCTGCGGGGAGCAGGAGGTCACTGTGCGGCTAGGGACCTGCGGGGACAGGTGGACGTGCAGCTGCCAGCCACGGGAGGTGCACCTGGCCCCTGGCCCCAGCAGAGGCAGCCCGGAGGGAAAGGAGGAATTCTGGAATTGGGGTTGAAGACTTGGGCTGGAATCTAGCCGCGCAGAGAACTTCTCATTGTCAGATCATTCAAATCTTGGAAGCCTCGTTTTCCTCATGTGCAAATTTGGCACAACAGCTACTAAATAGGGGTGTACTTAGAAGGAATAAAAAAGGTACTGAGGTGTGTAGGCAAACCTGTCAGTAACACCGTGTGTTACCAAGTGGCTGCCTCTTATAGTGTGTGGAGAAATGAATCAGCCTCTCGCCCGTCCTCGGCAGCCTCATCGAATGTAGAAGGCCCAGCTTCTGAGTGGAGACAACTGGAGCTGGCTTCCAGCTTTAGATGAAAACCGCTGGACGGCCCGGAGCAGCCTGGCCTCCCTGTTCCCCTGTAAGGAACCTTTCAGGGTGTCTGCCTGTTGATCTACTTGCTTGCTTGGGTGGATACATCTGCATTCCACTTCCCTCTCTTCTGCCAAGGTCAGTCTGTGGGGCTCAACGCTGGGAGATGCTGCGTAGGCTCCCGGCTCCTCTGTGGCTTGAACAGAAGTGATGCTTTCACACTTGCTCAGCCCTGCACTTAGGACCGGGAACCCGTCTCGTTTCCAGCGCACCTGGGACTAAAGGCAGAGTTTACAGTGCTTGATCTGGGGCCCGGTTGTCCTTTACTTGTAACTTCAGTCCTGCAAGATGCGGATGGGTAAGGAAGCAGTGAAAAATCTGTGTGCCCCACTGGTTTAATTGATGGATCTGTGATTAAAGCTAGAAAGATTAAATACATATCCTTGTTTATGAGTGAGAAGAAAAGGTGCACTTAGCTTGATTTAGCAAACACTCAACAGATGTGTGTCAAATTAAGTGATATTAGGGGAATATGTGTGGGATGCTTTTTTTTTTTTTTAAGAAAAATAAGTTTTAGGTCGAAGTGGGTGTGGGAGGATAAATGGTGATAAGAAATACAAAAATTAAAAAACCCAAAGCAATTAAAATCAACTTCTGCATGCAACACTAGAAAAGGAGAAGAAGAAGTTGTTTTTCTAGGAAAAAGTATGTTCTCAAATTTCTTTCTACCCAGATGGTCTGTGTCTGCATTATGTTGGCCTTGGGTTTATAAAATGATAAATCCTCTTACGGCATTTAAAAATGTTTAATTCTTGAACTTATAATAGCCGTGTTTTAGAACTAGGGGGGAAAAAAGCGAGATGGAATCAGGAAAGCGCACATTTCCCATGGGTTCTGCAGTTCAAGCCAGGTAGCGTTGGCTCAGCCAGACTTGAATTGCCTGCGTTCTGTTTACAAACGTGTTCAAGGAAACACTGGGAGCATTTAGGGTTTAAAAATTCAATAGTTGAAGAGGCCTTTTGTGGCCTGATAAGACCGTGGAGCTGAGAGGTGGCTTGTTAAGGCGGTGAGTGTGCGGTGAAGACACATTTGTCTTCTAGGTCCCACCAGCTTCCAGAAGACGCCTGTCCCTGGTTGTGGCCCGAACCTAGACCCAGCCTCTCCTCCATGTCTGTTCTCCACGGGGCCAGCAAACAATCCCGGTTCTCAGAGCTCCTGAACGCATTGAGGAAACAGAAAACCAGAAACTTAACAATGAATTCTCTTTATTGAAGCGACCCGGAGAGCATTGACCATCTGGCCGATTTGGTTATTCTTAGATTATTTGTGTGTAGGGTTTTAAATGTTTCTGTGGCTTATCAAGCACTTCGGGATCCATGAGGTTTTGGGGAGGTGACTTTACGGCAGAGAGGACAAATTCCGCACACGCTGTTGTCGCCAGCTTTAGATGAAATCATAGCAAGGAGATGGGGGAAGTTCTGTTGTCTGAAGTAGCCTGAAATGCCTAGCTGTCCACCTGAGGATAAGAAAAAAAATTGCAAATGCTTTAGGATTCGCAAGTCCTTGAAGGATCCAATTCCTTCCTTGCCTTGAGGTTGAAGTAACTTTAGTTCATTCCAGATAGGATCTGGGGTGTTTGAACAGCCTCTGAGCCGGGGCTTCCACCGTATAAGAGCCCTTCACAGAGGAATGCCGCCGACCAGGGAGGTTTAGCAGGAGTGGAAATGGATTTGACCTGAGCTCTTGTGGTCTCCTTTTTATCAACACCTGGACACCTCTAGTACTTGGCTTTGCACGGCTAGACTTGAACTGCTATCTCAACCCGATCAGCTGAGTTAACACACACATACCCTGTTGTCCTGGCCCCTGAAGTGCCTTGCTTTGCTAAAAAATAAAAACGTAGTGATGCAATACGAAACAGGATTCCTGCCCTGAGCAGGGCCATGCTCGCCTGCTGAGGGACTAGGTGTGTGCTGAGGGCAGGGTGCAAGACAGCTCATTTCGGGTCATGGTGGGTGCTGTGGTGGGTAGAGGACTGGGCTGCCTCTGGGCGTCCAGAGGAAGGTGGTGGAAGGACACACATGCCCGAGACCTTGTCTACCTATGGTCACTCCTAATGAGATATTGCCTCACGTAGGGGGAAACAGAAGAAACACCACTTTTTTGTCCTTCTCACCAAAAGCCAGCACCTGGCTGATGCCTGTCTAATGGGGACTTGTCTATTCTGCTTACTGAGCCTCGGGTAGTACTGTAATTACCATGTTCTAGAAGACTGTTCCAGAGAGCAGAGAGACATGTGTGTGTCAGGTAGCAGTACTATATCAGGTTGGTGTGAGCATGTTTGCACACCCGGTTACACCCTTCAGGAACATTAACTGCTTTTTTTTTTTTTTTTTTTCAATGTATGGTTGCCTTTCACCTGCCTCCAACTATGGACCTGGCTAGAGACCTGGCTTGCAACCTGGTTATATGCCCGGGCTGAGAATTGAACCAGCGACCTTTGGGTTTACAGGCTGGTTTAACTGCTTTTTAACACTACTTCTTTTTACATGCAGGTGATTAAATACGGTATTTATAAAGTCTCCTCAAGTGTTTGAACAATTCTTTTCTTTTTTCACAACAACAAAGGTGAGAATACAGCCAAGTTTACAGCAAGATGTCCATAAACTACATTTTTGTGCGTTGGCCAATTACAAAATGTCTGACTTCAGCTGTGTTTCCATTGGATTCGACCCCATTCCCCAGCTTTGGCAAAGTGGATTTTATAGAGAGTTGGGTAAAACTCGATTATGCTACATGAGTCTTTAGGTGAAGGATATTACCATCCAAGACTAAAGCAGCAATGAACATATTACAGAATCATTCAGCATGCAAAATTTGCCTGCCCTCCTCCATCATTTTTTCACTGCCCACCCTCTACCCTTCCTCCACCCTGGTCATTGTTATTCCCAATATCATTAGGCTAAAAGTAGAGACAGCTGTCCCCAGAAAATGTGCTCCTGGTGTCCTCATCAGCATGGATTCTCAGGAGGGAGCAAGTGGCCAGGCAGTGCGAGGGGAAGAAGGTACCGGGAAGCATTGCATTAACCCCTCTCTGGACCTGTGGCTCAGTGTGAAAAACCTGAGCAGATGTAGAGCTAACGAATTTCTCTACTGGTACTGCTGGGAAGCAGCGTTCGGCAATTTTTAGCACCTGAGCATCCTTTCCCCTGGCCGGTGCTTTACCTGCTCAGTAGCTTGGCCACCACCTTTATCCTGAGGGGCTCTGAAGATGACCTGCCTTTTCCCCAACCTCTTCAGGATCCAGCACCATGTCCAGCACATGGGAAGAAATGAACACGGTTTTCGTGTTCTGTATTTGCCAGAAACTCTTCTTGACACTTTGCTTACATTAACCCATTTGATTCTCATAACCGTTCGATGAGGTGCAGACCGTTACTACCCCCATATTTAGTTCCTATAACAAACTATCACACATGTGGAGGCTTAAAGCTGCCGAGATTTGTTCTCATAGTTCTGGGGGTCAGAATGCTGAAGTGAAGGTGTCGGCAGGTCTCTGCTTCCTCGGACGGCTCTCGGAGAGAACCCTTCCTCACCTCTTTCAGCTCCTGGTAACTGCACCTTCCTCATGCCTGGCCCTCTCTGTCTCTGCCTTCTCTTTTGTGCATTTGTGTCTTCTCACATGCCTGTGTGTCACTAGTTTTGTGTGTCTTTTACAAGGACACTTGTCATTGAATTTAGGGCCACCCAGTAATCTAGAATGATCTCATCTTAAGAGTCTTTAAAAAAAAATTTTTTTTTTTAAATTTATTGATCTTAGAGCAAGGAAGAGAGAGAAACACCAGTTTTGTTGTTTCACTTATTGATGCATTCATTAGCTGATTCTTTGTATTTGCTCTGACCAGAGGTTCAATCTGTAATCTTGGTGTATTGGGATGACACTCTAACCAACTGCCCTACCCGGCCAGGGCTCACCTCTAGATTCTTAACTCAATTATATATTCAAAGCCCCTTTTTCCAAATAAAATCACATTCAGAGGCACCAGGATGCGAATGTACCTTTTCAGTAGGCCACCATTCAACCTACCACATCCCCTTTTGCAGATGGAGAAATGGGGATGCAGTTCTCCAAGGTTACAGGAGTTGGTGGAGCTGGGATTTAAATAGCGCGGCCTGGCTCCAGAGCTGGCCTTTCTGACCACTGCTTTTTACTGCCTCTCAATAAATGTGCTCAATGATTGTTTATGGTATTAATGGACGGCAGGATGAGTAGGTAGATAGATGGATAAAAAGATGCTGATAACAATAATTCACAAGCATTGTTCTTCCCAGTGTACTGAGCATAACAACAACAACAACTATAATATTTATTGTTTTATGATGGTGCCCCAGGACTTGACCTTGGGTCTTCTCTAGCTACTCTCCCTCCTAGGGAAATCTCATCTGCCCCAAGGCTTTTTTTACCTACCATCTTTGTGCTGTTGCCTCCCAAATTCATGCCTCCGGATTTATGTGCACCACGGCCAACTGGGCATCTCCACATGGATGTGTAATAAGCCTCTCAGACCTTTCATGGTCAAAATGGAATCCTTGCTTTTTCTCCACAGAGCTCGTTCTTTCCTCATCTCAATAAATGGAACCACCACCCACCCGAAGGCTCATTTCAAAACCTATAAGCGACCCTTCATTCTTCCCTTTTCCTCACTCCCAGAAACGAAGTCCGTAAGTTCTTTGGGCCTTTACTCTAGCACCTACCCCCTTCTCCTCACTTTCTTGAGCCACCCCCATTGATGTCACCCCTCTCTTGTCCCTGGACCCTCAAATGCAGTAATCATCTAACCAGGTCTCCAGAGAGTGTTCTTGATCACTGGTCCTTTCTCCTCAGGAAACCTAGAGGTGACTTCTTAAAACATGAATCAAGTCATGTCACTCCCAAGCTTAAAACTAGGGATTTTTCTTTGCCATCTGAATGTGATCCAGGCCCCTTGCCCTAACCATGCCTCCAGTGATTTCCTGTTACCACTCATTGCTCCCACTCTCTGTGTCCAGACACACTGTCCGTCTTTCCTCTCTGGAACATTCCAAGCTCTGTCCTACGGTAGGGCCATCCCTCTGCTTGGAAGCTTCTTCCCAGGACCTTCACGGGCCTTCTCTACAGCCACATAATCTGAAATGGCCACCGCAGGTACTCTATCATGTTACTTCAGGTGAAAGTAGTTTTCACTTATTTGTTGGAATATGAGCTCCATCCAAGCAGGAAGCCCTTCTTTTGTTCACTATTTCTCAGGTGCCTAGTATACAGTAGGCGCTCAATAAATAGCTGTTGAAGAAATTGAGCCCTTACTACTTTCCAGGGACTGACCCTAGTTATTCTTATTTTTAAGATGATGACAAGGAGGCTCAAATGGTTTCAATTACTTGCCTGAGGTTACACATCTATGAAGAATTAGAGCAAGAATTTGAACCTAATCCCTCTGACTCGGAAGCCTGCGTTCATAACCATTATTCCATACAGAATTTCTGAGAAGCAGGAACTGCCCAGGATCCCTGAAGTCCCTATAGAGCTCTGAGTTTTCTAATTCATTTTCCTGCTCATAAACCCAGGACACAGATTGTTAAAACATAATGAAGAAATATACTTACCGAGATTCTAAATGTACTGTTTCTCTGAAAAGTTGGCCCTGGGGCTTAAGCTTAAGAAGCTAAGAAGTTCTTTTTTATTTTCTTCTCCACTTGGGCATAGACGCAAGACTTTCTAATCCAGCCGGAGACTTAATGGTTTAAACCTTCTTCCTTGAACCCTTAAAGGACAAGTAGAGAGGACCAGGCTGCATCTTCATAGGCAAAGGCAAAATTTATTTTGCAGTCGTAACAAGACCTAGGATCTCCTTCCCCCTGATTTTCCTTACCCACCAACATTTTTCTGTAGTTTGGTCTTTCCTCCAGGCCTCTAACCCAGTTGATGGAAACCTAGGGTGATCCCATGGATACCATTTTTAGATCAGTTGGTAGCAAGACCCTGTCCATTTGGGTCTTGCTCAAAGTTGGATCTGTTTCTCTATCACCAGTCATGGAAGGCAGACACCAAAGTGCAGGTTCTTGCCAGGTATGAGGTTCAGAGGCCGTTTGGCCAAGGTCGTAGGCTGGGGAGAATGAGAAAGCAGCCATTTGTTTCCTTGCCTGTGGTAGGACCGCTTTTGAAAAATAAGTTCCATCTTGAGAATTACATCAGCATCCTGAGAAGTAAACATCAGACAAAAGACTACTATTTCAGGCAAATAGTAATTGTAAGCGTGGCCAAGATCCGCACATATAAGTTGGCCTGTTATTTATTCACAGAAAGGGCCATAGTGGCAGATCCGTGGACCTGGCCAATGCAGCTGCTCTCTGGCAGGAGGACAGGACTCTGACCATTTGATGCATCATGAGCTTTGCTTCTGCTGTCATGAGTGGGGTTTGCCATGGTAACCAGAACTTTACCTGGAGGGTTGTGCATGTAAAGTGTCATGCATTGGCAGTCTCCTTTATTTTTAGCACATACCGAAGAGGAGCGTCTCATTGTTCCTGCTAACAGGCAGGTGGGTAGTGACAGTGGAGCTCGGGTGGAATTGTACCTGCTGCTGTCATGTGGAATATCACCACCCTCTGTCAACAAGTGCTTCTGGATTGCCATTGGCTAAAACCCATGCTGGAACCTGGGCACTAGGAGAGTTGGACTGCTTAGTTTTTATAACTTTTCTCAACTACTCTTCTCCATCTTCATTTTGACATGGCATGTTGACTTTGCTAACAATAGCGGTCCTGCAAATAGGAGGTAGGTAGCTTAGCACAAAACTGTTGAGAACTATAAAAGCTAAGCAAGCATTTGAAAGAGGTAGTCTTATTTCAGTTACGCTCAGTTTTCTCTTAGAGGTTTTAGTTGGTCCTCAATGTCTTTTTTGGTCTTCTTTCATTCAAATGTAATATTTGTTTAGCAAATGGTACGTAGGGAAAATATATATACATATACATGTAAATATAGTTGATATTCTGTACATGGTGAATAAAAATAATATTCTGACTGGCTTGAGTTTTCAAGTGTATCAAATTGTGTACCTGTCTTTTGGGACAGGGAAGAAATCATGGAAAAAGCATTCCTTCAAGAATATGGTGAGCCTACTTTTGTTGGAAGCTTGGAACTCTCTAAGTATACCCTTGGCACATCGGCTGGTAGATATCTTTCTCGGCCTGAGTGAGTCTGAGCGATGTAACCTGTGTGGTGGGCTTGGCAGGGAGTGTGAACTGCAGTCCAGAGTGAAGCCAGAGCCACTCCTTGAGTTGGTATCAGCTATGGGTCAGAAATGCTAGACTGGAAGGTCCTTCCGGGCAGAGACCATATCCTGTTTGATGCTGTGACCCAAGCAAGACCCTATGGTGCCTGGACTGTGGCAGATCCTTTATGAAGGTTTCTTTGTTTGTTTCTTTTGTTTTGTTTTCTAATAAATGAAACTCATGTCAAACCGGCATGCCCAGGTAGGCGAGTAGGATAGTAGAATGATCACCTGATAATTCAGATGATACTATCCTACTTAATGTCCAATGGTCAGACTTGACCAAGTTCCTGATTCCCAGCCCTGTCCCTTCCAGATGCTTTATCTGGATGGTTAATTTTTAAAAAATAGACTCCAAATCTAACCATTGCTTATCACCCCTCCCATCATCCAAACTATCCTCATCAGTCAATTGCACTGTTTTAGGAATCACTCAATTGCTATTGCCTCCCCCCTCCCCCCATAGTCTCAGCAGATCCGCCAGAATGATTCCAGCAAGATGGAATTGGATCATGCCACTTCCCTGCTCAAACCTTCCCAGGAGCTTCCCCTGTCACTCAGAGTAAAGCCACAGTCATGACATGTTCACCAGGCCCTGGTACTCACCCCCTCCCCTTTGCTCTTCCCTCTCTGACTTCATTTCTCCTCTCTCCCTCTCAGCTTAAGGCAACCTGACAGGCTTCTGCCTCAGGGCCTTTGCACCTATTGTTCCTGCTGCCTGGCATGTTCTTTCATGCCACTGAGTTGCTCCCTCACTTCCTTCAGGCCTTGATTCAAATGTCACTGTCAGTAAAGTCTTCCATGTCACCCTACTCCAGCCTGAGACTTCATATCCCCCTTCTCAGCTTGGTTTTCTTCTGAGCACATTGTCAGTTTGCCAAACATAGGGCTGTCCCGAAAGTATCGAGCCAATGTCAATATAATTAAAACCATTTGCAAGGCCAATACTTTTGGGACAGGCCTTGTATATTTTACCGAAGTAATTTCCTTGCTTTGCTGCCTTCTCTTCCCCACTATAAAACATGAAGGTACTTTTTAAGCTTCTTTTGGCTTCACTCTTGTATCTTCAACACTGAAAACAATGCTTGCCATATAGTAGGCACTCAGGAAATATTGGATGAGAGAATGAATTAGAATCACTGGTATTTTTAATTTAATGCCGGTGCCTCAGGGATTGTAATGTAACTGGTTGAGGACCAGCCCAAGCATTGGTGTCTTTTGAATGCTCCCAGGTGGATTTCCTGCCGAGCCATGGTGGCCAACCACGACTCGTTTTTCTTCCTTTGCGTTTTCCCCTCTGTGGCAAACGTTGCTGCATTCCTGGAAAACCCATTAGTCGCAAGACTTCAATTGCAGAGGATGATTTGAATGAAATCTGTGCTGTGTGTACCAGCATGCTAGGGTTTTCCTTGGAGCATCTTGTTAGAGGGTAGTGGGCATTCATCCCTGCATGATCTTGGCTGAACTTTGACGGGGAGGCTCAGAGCCTGGACGGCAGAGTCAAGTGTTTTCCTTGTTAATTTCCCAGTAGAGCATAACACGTGTCTCTCTATATTTGAAAAGGAAAAGGGACTTTGGATCCAGCTTAAACTCCTTTCGTCTATATGGGTAAAATAATCTATTCCGTACTCTCCATCCAGAGAGCCCACCTACCCATTGCCTAAATGCTGTCTTTCCCTTAAGACCCAGGAGACATCTTTTTCCTTTGAAAAGAATCCCCCTCCCCACCCCACCCCACGACAGGCAGACTCTTGGGACGTCTGGTGTACACACTTCCTGGCACGTTCACTTGGCATCCAGCACCTGCCCTTTGGGTTGCTCAGTCTTTTGCTGAAGGGTCTTCTTTTTTTTTATTTTTGATGCACACCCAGACTATAAACTCTCCCAGGGCTCCTGGCCACTTTCACCTCTTGATGTTCCCTGCAGAAGACAGTAAACATCTGCTGATGACTTCCTTCAGCCATTCCTGTTGAATGTATCAGCAGCATCTAAGGAGCGCTGCCTACCGAAAGGGGTGTCACCCTGGGCGTTATTAGGGATTATACATTTCATCAGCACCCTGGTGTTTTCCACTCTTGGCTCATTGTTGATCTGTAGCTTTCTCGTTTTAAGATGTGTGTGTGTTTTTTTAAAGCACCTGAATACATAGCTTGTGAGATTTCAAATCCTATGATTTTAGCACCCTGTTTGAAAAATGACGTCAAATGGGCGGAGATACCATCACATTCAGCTTTTTTTTTTTTCTCCAAAATCAGATACAAGGAAATAACGTCTAAACTGCTTTGGAAGGCTACTGGGATGAAGCTCTGAGCCAGAGCAAAGTGGGTCCACATGCTAGGGCCCTTCCCCTCTGTCTGAAGTAGGAGCTTGTCTGTTAGAGTCTCAGTGTCAAGCCAGCAGGTCTTCATTTCAACAGCCTGGGAGATCAGGTAACCTAATACACTGAAGTCGGAGGAAGCTTTAGAAACTAAGTTCTTAACACCTTTGTGGCCTTTTGAAGCCCTGGGCTTGGGGGAACGTGATGTCATGGTGAGACAGGAAATGTTATAAAGCTGTAAAATGTCATAAACTGATTTCCATCTGGTCGTAGGTGTACAAGACACAGGCAAAGAAAAGCTCATTGTGTTTTTATCCAACGGGGATAAGGTTACAGACCAGTACATCATGAGAAAGCTGTTGACACAGCGTATCTGGACTTTTCAGCAAGGTGTTGGGATGGTCCCCTGGGATGTCTTTGTGGGCAGGATGGAGCAGTGTGGACTGGACAGTAGCGGCACTTGGTGATTGGTAGCTGACTGGCCCAGTGCCTGTACAAAGCACTTGACGGATTGGTGTCCATCCCAGAAAAGGTTCGAGTAGTGAGAGTCAGGTGTCGTTCTGCGGTGGATTTATTCTGCTCCTGTCCCATATTTTGATCAGCTTGAATAAAAATGGGGATGACATGTTTATCCCAGTTGCTCATGACCCAGATCTGGGAAGCACAGTGACCTCATTTCACACCAGAATCGGAATCAGAACAGACTTACACAAGAGGCCAGGCAAGAGCCAGCCAGGGACTCAAACCAAAGTCCTGCGCTTAGGTCTGAAAAAACCAATTGCATTTTGCTCTAACAGCGATCTTTGTATAAACTACATAGGAACTCTTCTGACTCTATGATTGTATGTATCAACCAAGTGATGTGATTTATTTTATATTTTACTACACTGAGATGTTTTAAATAATTTTTAAGATTTTACTTTTTAGTTTTAGAGAGAGGGGAAGGGAGAGAAGCAGAGAGGGAGAGAGACATCAATGTATGGTTGCCTTTCACCTGCCTCCAGCTACAACGGATCTGGCTGGAAACCTGGTTGGCAACCTGGTTATGTGCCCTGGCTGGGGATCGAACCAGCGACCTTTGGGTTCGTAGGTCAGTGCTTTGTCTGCTGTGCCATCCACCAGGGCTGTTTTTACTTTTTTTTAATGTAGTCTTCATTGTATTTTTTTCCCATTACCATTTAGTTTCCTTACACTCCCCTCCCCCAGCAATCTCAGGTAAGTCCCAGGTAAGACCCTCTGTCCTGGTCCCACTCATCTAGATACTGCTGCTGCTCCGGCAGGGCATGATCTACAGTCACACCCACAGGCAAGGCCCCAGGGTGGAGGAGTGGGAGAGGCTTGCTGGAAGGATCGGAGTGTCCAAGGCCATCCCCTTCCAGCCCATACCCCCCTGGAACTTCATTTTATCAGCTCCTTTGTCAATATTCTAAACTCCCCCTACCTTTTGTTGTTGTTGTTGTTTTACCTTTTGCTCTCCCCACCATGCAAAATCCCTACACCAATAAGTTCAACCACCTACCTTTTCTTCCTCTTTGTCCCGTCTGCTGAGCATTTCTGGGAATGGAAAAAACAGCCACCTGTTTGGGTTGGTGCACTTGTAGAACAATGGCCTCACACCCAGCAGCCCTGCAGACCAGCAGGCAGGCGCAGGGTCTCTTCTTCCCAGGATCCCAGCCACCTTCCCCGGCCCTTCCCAGGGTCGCTCTAACTCTTCTCTCTCCCTCCACGCTGGGGACCTTAATGTTCCCTTTGCAGAGAGAATCCGCGAACACCCCCCAGTTCCGTTTCCTCCCTTACCAACTCTTTCCACATACATCCAGCCTGCGCGCTTTCCTTCCTGCCTCTGAGAAAATGGTCCCCTTTCTATCAAACCTTTTCTTCCCAGGCTCAGTGAACGATCATTCTTGATCTGTATATTTTCCCCATTGTCTTTCATTTCTCTCTGGCTGTGAGTGGTGCCTCAAAGCTCCTCTCTCTCTCTCTGCGACCCCTTGGCCTGTATGTCCTTAACAACCCAATTACCTGAAAACTTGGTCTGTATTGGCTGTTTTCACTAATCTCTCATTCACTCTTCAATGGACTGCGGTCTGGTTTCCATTCCCAGCCCCTCATTACAATACCCTTGCCGTGGTCATGAGTGGTCCTCTGGGTCCAAATCCATGGGGATTTTTAGGTATCTGATTCAGGTGACACTGCTGCCCAGGTCCCCCTTAATGAAACAACTGTTCTCTGGCTTCTCTGAAACCAACTTGTCTTCTGGTTGTTTTCCTACCTCTTGAACTCAATCTTCTCTCTGAGCTCCTCTCTATGAGGCCCCTTCATTAATTCATTTTAAAAGATTTTATGAGCCCTGGCTGGTGGCACAATGGATAAGACTCCAGCCTGTGAACCCAAAGGTTGCTGGTTCAATTCCCAGCCAGGGCACATAACCAGGTTGCAAGTCAGGTCTCCAGCCAGGTCCATAGCTGGAGGTGGGTGAAAGGCAACCACGCATTGCTGTCTCTCTCCCTTCCCCTCTCTCTAAAAATAAATAAAATCTTTAAAAAAAAAAGATTTATTTATTTTTAGAGAGAAGAGTAGGGAGGGAGAACTGGAGAGAAACATTGATGTGAGAGAGAAACATCAACCAGTTTGTTGTCTCTCACATGTGCCCCAACCAGGGACCAAACATGCAATCCAGGCAATGTGCCCTGAAGGGGACAGAACCTGCAACCTTTCGCTTTGTAGGAAGATGCCCAAGCAACTGAGCCATACGGGTCAGGGTTCCTTTAACTTATTTTTGCAATGACTTTGGTCTCCCTCTATTCTTGTTGATTGGGTTTTATACATTGCCTCGTAACCATTCAGCCCACCTCACCCCATCCCAGGGCAATTTCAGCTACATTTCAATTTCAGCCCCCACCTGGTTAGAAATCACTCCATAATCTGTACCTTCAGCCCAACCCACCTCCTGGGCTCTGGACTCCCGTGCCCCGTGTCTGCCCTCTGTCTCCTGCTGGGCAACCCTCTGCTACTCCAAAGCAGCGCACCCCAAACTGAGCCCTTCACCTTTCCCGTACAAATCGCCTCCTCATCCTCCTCTGTTCTCTGCTCTGGCCAATGGCACCCCTTCTGAACCAGCCCCCCAAACGAGAAATCGGGACTCGAACCTCACCTCTCTGTGGTTCTGTGTACTACACTAAGATCCGTGGGACGACCAGATAAACTATTTGCATGGCTTCCTTGTGCGGGACTGCGAAGTCTCATTTGCACTTCTGGTCCAGAAGCTGGGACTAGAGCCACTGAAATGGAGGGAAGAAGAGGTGGCTCCGTACTGAGACAGTTTTCCTCACCGTTCTAGGCTCACAGGGGTGTGGATGGCAGGAGAGGCAGCCAGTTTCCCTTCCCTGCAGGCCTGGAGCAAGAGGTCTGCTGAATGAGTTCCCACGACTGGCTGGAGGACTTCTAATGTCTCCGCCACCTTTCAGATTCACTTCCACAGCTAGTCAGTCCCTCTTGGATACTCTGTCCACATCATCTCACTTTTCGTCTCACAGTCGATTATTAGTCCAATTTCAGGGATGAGGAGCCAGAAGCTCAGAGGGTCAAGTAATTTTCCTAAGGTGATCCTGCTGGGTAGCCAGTGTTAGGGCCAGCCTTCGAAAGCCAATCCAGTGTCCCCAAAGCAAACAGTTTCTGTGAGGCTACTGCCTTCCAGTTGGCATTGGAAACAGACTTCAGTTCAGTAGACTGTGCTCAGCTCTATACCCTCATCGGCACCGTGGACCTATAAGGATAATAGAACGAAGCGATTAGTTGACTCAGACCTGAACCAAGTTCGGAACTTACATTCTCCTTAACAATGTCCCCATATTTGTTGGCCTTTTGTCCTTCCCCTTTATTATTACAACGAGCAATCCTAATAACGATTTTCCTTATAGGCCACTGCTTCCATTTCCTAGAGACTGGGAAAGAACCTGTGAGAAAGGGTTAACTCTTCTATTTCCTGAGAAGCTTTTAATGAAAGGCAGGTCCCAGCTTCAGAGGTCCTGGCTTGCTGCTAAAATAGAACCCTGCTGGGTGACAGATGCTGAAGAGGGCAATCCTGGGTTTTCTTTCACAAACTTGAAAGAAAGGGAGAGGATTGGCCGAGGTATAGAAAGAATATGTAAGCAAAGGTTCTCCTCATTTCCATTTCTGCCTTTCGTACATTGTCCTGGAAGGCACCGGAGAGCTCATTAAAACTGCAGATAAGCATCAAAATGGGAAGCGGGCAATCGAGGACTGTACCTGGGCAGCAGGAAAGGGTCCAAGGGGACAGGTGAGTCCAGGCCCTGAAATCCAAGCTATAGAGACTGAACTGGCAGATAACCTGTGAGGAGTTATTTTTCTAGCCATCGGTAGCTGCCTTTGCCAGACCTCTACGGAGCAGTTACCATCTCACTCTCAGGGATATGGTTACTTCTCCATCTTTCACCTGAGCCCAGCCTTATTGTTGGAATCCTCAGAAAGCATTCTTAGCCTGTGGGCTTGAGGGAGAGGCAAGTCTTCGGGAATTCAAATCCAGCAGTCATTCTCAAGCCTCAAGTTAGATCGTGCCTCTCTGGGTCCTTTTCCCAGGGAGATTTTTTCAGAGTGGCAAAAAGGTTAATGTCATTGTAAAAGGAACCAAGCAGGATTGGAGGATGGGTGGGGGAAAGAGAAGAGGGACAAACTAGCGACCAGAAAGCACCCTGTGCTTCCATCGCTGCCTAGCTTTGTTAGCAATCGTCCTAATGATTCTTAAAGTCTCTTATTTCGGAAAGAAGACAATGTCCTGACACACAGTCATAGCTCCATAGTCCATGTATTTCCTGTGACTTGAGAACGGACCATCCTGTTTCTGCCTCTCCCTACTGAAAACCTACTAGGCCTGCAATACCTTGGCCCTGGCATCCTGTCCTAAATGAATAAATTCCTCTATGTTAAGCTACCCATAAAAAAAAAAAAACAAAAACAGAAAACACTGTTTCTATTGGGAATAAGTTCCATGAATATTAAAAGACTTGCAAGGCATGAAAAATTCAGTTTCCCTTCCACAGACAATTATTTCTTCTATAGGCTGCTCGAGATCATCGATTTTCATCTCATATTTTATAAATGAATGGATCTAGGCCCAGAGAGGTAAGGCAGCTTTCAGAGTGTCACACAGCACACACTGTTATGTAGGACTTTTCCCCTGCCTCCCAGAAAGGCATGATGCAAGTGCTTGGCAAATCAGGGTTATTATTATTTTTTAATTATAGCATTATTTTTTAATTATAGTTTAATTTCCAAAAGAGTTATTTTTAAACAGGAGGTTGGTTCACCTTGGGATTTTACTTTTCTTTCTTTTTCTTTTTTTTTTTTGGAAAAAGAAACACGTGCACTAGATTTAGATTTGTCCTTTTAAGTCAGTGTAATGTGTGTGCCGTCTCTGGCAGTTGGCAGGACGACATCTTGCAGACAGACCGTTCTAGTCGCCTTGGTTAGTTGTTATCCCAAACGCAAATCTGACTCACGGGTGAGATCATGAGAAATCTGGCCTATTTTTCTTGATGACTTTTTCTTTCCTATTCCAGTTTTCCTTTGCGGTATTTGGCTCTGGGAACAGGATCTTGAAAGGGTTGTTCCTAGGATGGTCTCTTATGTGAATCATAAGACAGCTGGGGCAGGTTTGGCCATGAACTGTGTGTGGCTTTGGGGCAGAAACCTAACATGTGTATGCAGGGGTGTGTGTGTGTGTGTGTGTGTGTGTGTGTGTGTGTGTCTGCTGACCTTATGGCAAAGAAAGAAGATTTATATTTATTGAGATTTCAGGGATTCTGGGAAGGCTCTCCTTCTTATCAAATGGGCTACTTAAGTTCAACACATTTATTTAATATTCACCTTTTGCTAGGTGCTGCTAATGTAATGGGGACTCCTGTCATCTAGAGGAAGTTACCTATAATTAAATAAGTGAGTATTATCCAGTCTGTGTATTAGGGTAATGTTAGCTGCTATAACAATTAGACCCTCAGATTTTAGTGGCTTAATGTACTACAGAATTATTTCTCCCTCACCTAAAGCCCAGTGCAAGAATTTTTGGTCAGCAGGTAGCTCTTCTGCACACAGTGGTTCAGGGCTCTGCGCTCCTTCTTCCCTGCATTCCCACAATGCCCCCCAGCTGCCGTGTTCTCTGGGTCCAGCTGGCAGGAAGGGGAAGAAGGTACATTTACTTCTGAGATGCTCAGGTTTGAAAGTGGCACGCGTCCCTTGTCACATTTTCTTGGCGAGAGCTAGCCACACAGCCCCGCTTGATGCCACGAGGACTGGGAAGGGTAGCCCAGGATGAGGCTACATGACGGGAGGGGAGTGTGTGGAATTGTGGTGTTTGGCTGGACATCGCCGCTGTTGTCTCGCAGGTGCTTTTGTTGGCGGGGAGGGTGGCCAGGACCCCACACCTGAAGGGAGGCAGCTAGTCTGGATTCGAGGGTGGGGGAGCCATCACTTCCTATTCTTTCCTTCCCCACTCTTGCTCCCGAGCTGGACTTCAGTTCCCCATCATGCCACTCCCCCCCACACACACACGCACATACGCCATCACACAAGCTCTTTCCTCCTGCAACAACTGTTGCCCCATGGCACCTTGCCCTCCCCTGCCTAAGTCAGTATTATCAGCTCAGACTTGCAAGGCACCTCTCCCAAGAAGCCTTTCCCAGACCCGCAGATCCAGTTTGCACGTACTGCATGTCCTGTGGCCTTACGGGAAGGCAAAGCAAAACGATTTTTATTTATTGGATTTCATGACCCACAGGGGAGGCCCTCCTGCTAATGAAATGGAAGTTTCACGCAGGAGGTGAGGGAGGTGAGGAAAGCACAGGATGGTGGCGGAGTGAGGCAGGGACCCGGACCGCCTTCCAGTGGCTTGGAGGTGAGAACTGCACCCCGTGGAGGTGGAGCAGCTGCGGGGGCTTCCAGGCTGTGGAAACGACACTCCCAGCGCCGGGAGTCAGGAGCTGTTTGTCAGGGCGCATGTCGAGGGAACAAAGGAGAATGTGCTCCCAGTGCAGTGAAGGATGGGACAGCCACCCGAGGGCCGAGGCTGCCCCTGGGGAGCAGGAGCAGCAGGAGAGGTTACCCAGCTGGCATCGGCCTGCAGGGGGGCCCGGAGGGAGGGGACAACCTTCCAGAGTTGAAGCTGCATGAAGTGCGCCTTCCTGTTCCAACAGGCCCACGACCTTACAAAGGCGCATGGGGCTCTGCTTTTCTGGAAGTAAGAAATGAGCTTGTTTCTCCTGCAGCAGCACTCATCTCCTTGTTCAAAAAATATTTCCTTGCTAATTATTTTTAATGATCTCGAGGAAAAGTGCCTTTTGTGATTATCCTGACAAGTTCGAACTTGCAGGGAGCCTGCTGATCCTGCATTTATGAGGCAACGGCTGCTTTTACTGTTTGGGTTACTAATAGACGGACCTAAAAATAGGCCGGCGAGCTGGGTGCTCAGGAAAATAAAAAAACTTGTCAGGACAGTTTAGGAAGGATTAACCCCACTGGCTCTTCACAGAATGCTGTCCATGTCTCTGCTCTTGCCCACTCGGGCCTGGAGGCTCGGCTTTCTAACTGGGGGCTGGGCCAGTCTCCTGTGGGAGACAGGTATGGAATCCAGGTGTGGGGGAAGCCCCTGAGGGGCACCTGATAAGCAACCCTCCCTCTTTGCCTCCCACCCAGGGGGGCTACTCTCTTTCTTGTGGTTCATCAGACAAAGTGCCTTCATTCATTCATTCATGCACCAGCTAATTTCTAAATGACTTTTGTTTAATTTTAGAGAGAGGGGAAGGCAGGGAGAAAGAGAGGGAGAACACACATCGGTCAGCCATCCCCTGCTCACCCCAAACTGGGGACCTGGTCCACAGCCCAGGGAGGTGCCCTGGCCAGGAATCGAACTGGTGAACTTTAAGTTTGTTCGCTCAAGCCACTGAGCCACACCAGCCGGGGCGATGTACCAACTACTTATAGAACACCTACCACACACCCCTTTAGGTGCCAGGGATGCAGGTGTAGGCAAGGCATTCGAAGCTCTGGCACTGATAACACTCACATTTGAGGAATGGGGAGGAGACCATGAAACAAGTAAACAAACGGCTATACAATATAACTTCAGGAACCAAGTGCTTCTAGAAGAAAATTAAAGCAGGTTCAGGGGCTACCAGGGATGGAGGGGCTTGGTTAGATCGTTCCGGCAGGGAAGATTGCTCTAGGCGACATTTGAGCAGAAGCCTGAGAAATGAGGAGTCAGCCAGGCACTGGTCTGAGGGGAAGGGACCTGGAGAGAAGGAACAGCCACGTGCAAGGACCTTGAGGGCGGAAAACCCACAGGGCCAGTGACAAGGAGTGGAGGACAAATGGAGGTCTGTCCCAAAAGTATGGAGCCAATGTCAATATAATTAAAGCAGTTCGCATAGGCAATACTTTCCGGACAGACCTCATACGTGGTGGTACTGGCTGCTGGTTCACCCAGGGAAAGGCTGTGGAAGATCACCGGAAGGCAGGAGGCTACTTTAGAGAAGTCTGGCCCCTGCTCAAAGAAGGGAAGGGAAGTCAGTAGTGAGATTGGAGTTCTCTACTGAACTGAATTCTTTTCACCGCTCTAGTCTAGTACATGCATGTATGTAGGTCTTGTTTCCAGTCTTTACAGAATTTTGTTTTTGGTGCAAAGGAAGGAATTGATGAATGCCAACAACCTTGTTGCTGGGAGAAAGCTGTTTGGAAGTAGGTGGAATGCTACCATCTGTTGCTCAGAACCCTGCTTCTTGCCTACCGCTGGGCAAGTCGGCTGCCTTGAGCAAGGGTTCTGACTTGGGGCAGGCAACTCTGGGCCTAATTGGCCCATTACAGAGCAACTTCGGCCACTGCCTGGAACACTGCTCGGATCTGTCTAGTTAACAGCAGCTCTGTTGCTCGTAAATCCTTTGAACTCTTCTGCCATGGCCAGGTTTTTATGACACATTTGCATGTCAAGATCATTTGGGTTTTGGAGTTTGGGTCTCCTGCTGTTCCTATGTCATAAATGGATAGTAGTAACCTGGAAGGGGATTATGTTCTGGGGTTGCAAGTAGATGAGCTTTAAAAAACATCAAGCTTATGTGCAGGCAAATAAGGCTAATGAAAGACTAGGGAAAACAAAATACTTCAAAATCGGCAGTGTGTGCTTGGTTATTTCCGAAGGGCCTGCTTTTTAATGAAGCACCGTAGAAAATGAAGGCTAAGAGGGAAACAGGTAGAAAAAGCATTCCATGAATTTTTTGTTTTGTTTTGTTCTTTTGAATAAAAGTTTTTTTAAAAAATAGGCCAATTAAGGCCAGAGAACAGTGATGCTCCCAGAACTCTAAGGCAGGTCTGTGGGTCATCAAAGGAAGTCAGGCTCTACCACAGCGGTCTCTATCAAGGGTAATTTTGTCCCAATGGATATTGGCAATGTCTGGAGACATTTTGGTTGTCACTGGTGGCCCTGGGGGCATCTAGTGAGTAGAGGCCAGGGAAGCTGTTACACACGGGACAGTGCATAGCACAGCCCCATAGCAAAGGCTTACCTGCCCCCACTGGGCGTGGTGCCCCAGGTGGGCACTTCCACCTACCTGTGTCCCTGTTCTGTTCTGTTCAACTTCCAGCTGTGGAGTGCGCCCATGACATCCTTTCCTGGCAGTGAAGGCCTGGAAGTGGCCTTACGATCCAATGCTAACCTGTTCACAGGTGCCCGGAGGACAGCAGACCAAGTGACTGTCCATCCTAAGCTCATAGAGTGTTTCGTAACAGAGGTGGGATGAATGAACAGGAACACATTTTAGGAGCTGGGGCAAAAGGAATGCTCATAGGCTCTTTACATTCCACTCTGGGTTGTTCTGTTCCCGGCACTCTGTGGCCACCTGTTACCTAGGGAAACAGGAAGACTGCCCACAATGGCCATTACAGTTATATAATGCCAGGAATACATAATGCCAAGAATATCATGTTCAGAACATTTACTGAGGGTTTAAGCTGAGCCAGGACTGGAATAAATCCTTTCACGAATTCTAGATCTCATTAAATCATCCCCACAACCCTGCAAGCAGGTACTATTATGGGTCCCCTTCCACAGGTGACAATGCTGAGGCTCAGGTCACTTAGCGGGTATCAGAGCAAGGAATTTGAGCCTGGTCCTACCAAACTCCAAGCTAGAAGCCCTGGGCACAGAGCTTTTCTCTTTTTCTATAATTCATGATGATGACAAATAAAATAGTTACTGTACTTAGGAGACTTTAGAACTTCGGCCAAAACTCAAGGAGAAGAAATGTAGATACATTCTTCTGGATTGTAATACCCAGGAGATATACGTATATACTTGCTGATTTTTCGGTAGCTATTGTTTTTGAATTTTTCAAGCATATCAGAACTTTTTTTTTTTTTTAACTTCCATAACTACTTATTTTTGTAATCATTTGCTGTGTTAGTGAGGGGACTGAATACCAGGGACTCAGGAGTGGGCAAAATGGTGGCCTTAGTCTGGGTTCCTGCTGAAACGGGCCCTGAGGACATGGATTTGGATGCAGCCAGTTCACCTGGGTGCAGGAAGCCTGGAGAGGAATGGGGAGGGGAGAGAGGAAGGAGGAAGCTGATAGAGCTGTGTGGACGGGGTTGCTGCTGTGACAATGGTGGCTCAGCTCCTCTAGGGGTCTTTAGGAGACTATATGAGAATACACCTCAGAGCTGCCCCACCAAGACTAGCAGCTGCTGAGTTACTCGCCTGCCCATTCCAATTCTATTCCTTCCTGTGTGCCGGTTGCTTCTGGGGGCTTGAACCCCCAGCCATTTTCCTCAGGCACAGAGAGAAGAAGTCTAGAGCAAGTTTGGGAGCTGTGTATGATCTCCAGGGAGGAGGGGCTGGGGCTGTGACCACAGCATCTGCTACAACAGAGGTATTAGCAGAATTCATAGTACTGTGGGACAATGGGAGGATAAGCACAACGAATGGAGAACAGGAAAAACAAGATGATTCCATCAGGGGAAATCAAGGAAGGCTCTCCAGAGGAGGTGACAGCAAAGGGCTGAGAACATATTTGATGTAGTTTTCTATCACCAGCATTGCCCTTATTTTCATTGCTAGGACATAGTGCAGTAACACCGTGTTGGGTGTTACCTGGCCTTTCATTCTGAGAGCTTTGACTTGTCTTTTTCTTGAACGCGGTCCGGCCAGCATCCTCCTGGGGTGGGCGTCAGGATCAGGAACCTGGCACGTGTGCTCACAGCAGCAGGACCCTTTAATCCATCATCCTTGAAGCTGTGTAGCAAAGAGGCTGGGGCCTGGCCACACCGCCCTGCACATCCACTGGAGCCAGCCCGGCTTCACAGTCAGGAAGCCGTGGTCAGCACTGTGAAATCTTGGACAAATAGCTCCGCTGGCTGAGCCAGTGACGGCCATCACGAGGGCAGGGACCCCGGGGACTGCTGCAGGGATGCAACATTCAGGAAGCAGAGTGTGCGTGCAGCTGACATGGACAGCTTGTGGAAACTCCGGTTCCTGAGCCCCAGCCCTGCAGGTCCTGGCTCTGAAGGGGTGGGGTCCTGTCACAGCCTCCTCTGATGATGCCACCGGCCTGCAGTCCACACTTGGGGCAACAAGGTTCGAGGACGTTCCGTCCAACTCTCACCTAGATCTGAGTTTCTGCGCTGCAGCACTGTTGACATTTGGAGCCAGATAATTTTGGTTGTGGGGGCTCCCCTGTGCACCGCAGGGTGTTTAGCCGCCTCCCGGGCCCCTACACGCTGGATGCCGGTCGCACCTCCGAGCAGTGACAACTCAAATATCCTCAAACATTGCCACATGACCCGTGGGAGGCGTGAATCACTCCAGCTCGCGACGGGCTGACGTAAATGGCTTAGAGCACCGCTTCTCAGTCTTTGCCGCCCGTGCGAGCCCCTGGGGATCCGGCTATCCTGCAGATTCTACCTCAGTAGGTCTGCATTGGCTCGCTCTTTCTTTGGGGGAAGGGGAGGAGAAAGAGAGGGAGAGAAATATCGATCGGTTGCTGCTTAGGTATGCCCCACCTGGGAACTGAACCCACAACCTAGGCATGCGCCCTGACCGGGAATCCAACTGGTGACCTTTGCTTCGCAGGACGACGCCCAACCCCCTGAGCCACACTGCTGGGAGCCGGGTGGGTATTTCCGTTGAGCTCCCAGGCCGTGAAGGTGCTCCTTGCTGGGCAACTGTACTTTGAGTAGCAGTGGGCCAGCACTCCAGTGAGTGGACGGCTTTGGCTGGACCCACAGGCCCAAAGCCGTGCCATGCAATTGCTGGTAACTTGGGATGGTCCCTCTCATTCCGTTTTTCCCCCTGTTTGATGGAACTTGCAGATGCTGCTTTCCCTTCCCCAACAAACCCATCCAGCAGCCCTGCAACCTCCATCCTGCTTGTGCAGGGAGGAGTCAGCCTTCCTCTTTGAGTGACAGCAGATGCGAGTGTGCCTTTCATATGTACCTAGATTTCACTAGGGCCTCCTCAGTCGCCAAAGAGCCCAGTTTGCACTTTGCTGAGTCTTTTACTTTTTTTAATTTCGAGTTTTGAGAGAAGGAAAGGGGAGGAGGGAACCTGCTTTATGGAATGGAAGAAGCCCAGGCATGCCAACCTGAAATTCTAGGCGGTCCGTGGGAGGCAGTCCCTGGCAGCCAGGGTCCAGGGGCTGGTTCTCAGAGCCAAGGAGGCAGCTGCAGTCCTAGAGCAGGAAAGCCCCCTTCACAGGCCATGGAGTCCAGGAATTATTCCGGTAATGAACTCTGTGTGGACTTCTGGAAATCGGCCACCTTGCCCATGACTATTTTTAGCCATTGTCTCTTTCCTATTGTTCCCACAGTAAAAATTCTTAGGAGGCCCTTTCTCCATGCTGTCCTGAGAAGGTCTGAGATCGTTGGGGGAAAGAAGGGTGCAGACTATGTTGGGGTGAGAGTGGTCTGTTCCCCAGTGCATGGATCCATGTTCTATAGAAGGATGCATTCTGAGCTCTAAAATGCAAACCACTTCGTTGATGTTGGATGAGCTCTACCCAGGATGTGACCCTTGGGTCTCCAGCGGGCAGGTGAGTTGTAGAAAGATCTGTGTGGGATAGAGAGGACAGAGATTAGTCAGCACTACAGACTGAATGTTTGTGTCCTACCCTCAGTCGTACTTGAGGCCCTGACCCTCACTGTGAGGGTCAGGAGATGGGGCCCTTGAGGGAAAATTAAATCAGGGTGGCAGAGCCCACAGGATGGGGGTGGCACCCTTACAGGAAGAGGCAGGAGAGAGTCACCCCTACTTTTCTCTCCTCCCTCTGCTGCGTGAAGACGTTACCATGAAGAGAGCCTTCACCGGAACTACGTCTGCTGGCCCTTTGATCTTGATTTCCCAGCCTTCAGAACTGTGAAGATTGAATCTCTTGTGGTTTAGGCCACCCTGTCTGATATTTTTGTTCTAGCAGCCTGGGCTAAGACCGTCAAGAAGATGACCTAGACCAACAGGATTCCGACTGTTGTCCATGAAATGACAGGTGTGGTCAGCACTAGCATTTCTACCAACTTGATGATAGATGAGGAAGATGGGTGAATACAAAGAGCTGCTCTTGAAGCTACATGTACTTATTTTAAAAACAGATTTATGCTGAACCAATGGCCTTCCTACTTTGGAAAAGTTCAACTGTCTTGTCGTTAATTAGACCATGGCGTTTCTCGATGATATTTATTTATTCAGTAACTTTATTGGCAAAAAAAAAAAGTTAGAAATGCATTAGCTCCAAAAATAATTTGTGAAATGTTTATTGGCTCTGGAAATCCAGATGTCTAGAAACCACTGAATTGGACAATTATCAAAGTGAAGGCAAGAGATGATAGCAGTCAGGTTCTGGGAGTGGCCATAGGAGGAGGGAACAGAAGGAGGACACGACAGAGCTTACAGCTCAGGGGAGGTCTTAGAATAGGGAGGACTTAGCAAGTGACGCCGGGACCTTTTGGAGACATATGGAAGGTGGTAAGGGAATCTGGGGGCAGATGAAACATTTGGGAATCATCGTCATAAAACAGTAACAGCTGTAATGTCTTGAGGGCACAGTGCTGGGAACTTCATGACCATTATCTCATTTAATCAATGCAACAGCCCTTTGAAGTTGATGCCCTTGTTGCCTTAGTAGGACAGATGAAGGCAGAGAGAGATCCAGCGACACTAACTTCTCTCCGAGCTGAAGGCATGGAGGATTCATACTGGGGCTTTGGGAATCTCCAGCCCAAGAAAGCACCAAACCCCTGTTCTGTGTTGCGCCATCATCTCTGTAAGACCCACCTTTTCTGTGAGACCTGCCATCTCTGTGAGCATCATCTTAATGGTCAGGAGGGTTTCATGAGTATATACGTAATGTTAACAATCATCAAATTGTGTGCTTGAAATAAGTGCAGTTTGTTGTATGTCAGTTATACCATGTGTGGCGGGCTGGATTCCAGGGAAGCTCCTGGGGCGTATCTCATGGTGGGACCCCAGGGGGGCAGGGTGGGAGTGGGGCAGGCTCTGGGGACTTAGGTAGCCCGTCCACTGGGGTGTCCATCCTGCCTCACAGCACCCCTACAGTCTGGGTGTTTTAAACTCTCATTCTCGTTTGCTCTTAACTTACGTCCAAGGGAAAATTAACTAGCGTTCTGCCTCATGAGCTAACCCTTCTTTAGTTTTCCTTTTAAAGACACTTGGTGATGTCAAAAATAATGTTGCCCTGTCAGACTGTTGTGAAGAAGAGAGGTCGCAGGATGGTGGTCTCCAGTTACAAAACCACCCTTCCCTGAACTCACCAAGGAGACGGGCTGTTGGTCTCACGTGGAGACATGCGTATCAGACCACTACCTTCCTGTTAAAGTGACTGGATAGGTGCTGCTTATCCTCATTGCGCTTGACCAAAAGAGCTATGCCAATTTGACACGGATACCAAGGTTGCTTCGAGAAAGCAAAATATCTGTTCCCTTTTGCAGAGAAGCTTATGCGTAAAGACCTTTCTGGTAGCTTCTAACTTCAGACACTTCCCTCTTGAAAACTGAGGATTTTCAAAAGTAGGGTGAGGGAGCTGCTCTTTCATCTCAAGAGATGTTGCATCGGAGAAGGACACTGAGATTCGTCACGTATAACTTGAGGGGTATGGTGACCTGGTAAGACACTTGTCACTGTACCATGTGGTGGTGTATTGTGTTGCACTTACTTGTATATTTCGTGACAAGCATTTAGGTGGTGCTTACTTTGTACCAGGCATGGCCCCTGTGCGTTACCAATACAGCATTAGCTCGTTTAATGTACCCTCTAGCATCCCTATGAAGTATGGGCTGTAAATTTGGAGAGTCGAGTACTTATGTCTATTTGTTATTGTCAATCTACTTCCTCTTAGAAATGAGCATCTAATTTTCGAAGTTGCCTCTTTTTATGAAGCCTCTTAGACCCTGTAGTACTGAGACATTATCAACCAGGGATTATTAAAACTCACCTTCAAGGGCTAAACTTATGGAATGCCTAAACTTATGTAAACACGTAGGGCCTATAAAACTTGATCAGATCCTCAAATATAATGCCCCCAGGTGTTCAGCTCTAAAGGCTTTAAGTGTATGTTCCACAGCATCTTTCTTAGATAACTGAGTAGAATTATTTTATGTTTCTGATGTGCTTTGCACTCATGAAATGGTTGAGAAGACTTGTCAAGTCCCTGTAGATTCATTCATCCGTTCATTGATAGTTGAAATGGGTGTCATGAAAAAGCCGAATGAAGGGTGGGCCTGGAAAGGAAAAGAACCTCCACTGGCCTCCGGTCAGCAGAATTTGCCTGGATCCTAGGGGACGAATCTGATGGTGACTCCCCGGCTTCCCTTCAAGGCCAAGGTTCTCGTCAGATGGAAGGGATAGAATAGATATTGGGAATCTGCTTTAGTTATTTTTATTATATAAATATATATTATATGTATATTATATATAATTGTATATATAATTGTGTGTGTGTATATATATATTATATATACGTATACATATATATTATATATATATATAACAAGTTTATATAAAAAGGCTTGCAATGTACAATTGTTATAAAATTGTATATTGCAAACCTTTGCCTTGCAGACAATACGAGAGAAAGGCTTCTACCCATTCATGCCATCAGAGAGCAAATCGGAACAGCTCTATGCCCAAGTAGACCCTTCCAGGCCAACTGATGGCAGGAGGTAGAGTGAGCTGGCCATGGATGCAGGCCCCTGAGGATTGGGAGGAACTTTGCACTTTGAAAACTTATTTTTTAAAAATACCCCTCATGCATGTCAGCCTCGGGAAGACACGTCGCCCTGAGCTGCGGGAATCGCCCCACCTGTTGTCCGGGTTGGTGGCCAGCCCCGCGTGGTGGGCACACAGGCAGGCGGGCACAAGCCTGCGGCTCTGCAGCCAGGGCCTGCCGGCTTCTCATCTGGATGTGCGGGCTTAATTACTCTGCTGCTCTCTGGAAACACACGCTGCCGCCTGTCCTTGAAGCCCCTGACCGGGCGCCAGGCCCTGCTGGGTTTGTAAATGCCTGCTGTGGCGGGTGTGGGGCGCCTGTGCCCAGCCTGGCAGCTTGTCCGCTGCAGTTTGGACAGCAGCATGGTAGCGACTGGTCAAGCGTCTGCTTCGCCAGCCCGTCTTGGCTTCTGAGGCAGTAGTTGATGTCTGTTTGGGGGATTGGCCAACTCGGAGCTCTTTCCCAGGATTCCCCCAGGATTCTTGCCCTCAAGGTCAAAACCTGCAAAATAATTAGCACCACCCGTGTACATGATTTTGCCTTTTCCATAAATGGACACCGCTGCAGGATTATCCCCACAGGCTTCTAAATGTGGGGCCACCACTTGGGTGGAACATGACTGGCTTCTTTCCTTTAACATGTGATAAACAGTAAAGGTTTAAGACTGTTGTTTTATTGATATGTGTATCATCTCTTTAATGAACTTTTAATTCTGAAATAATTTTAGGTGAACAGAAAAACTGCCAAGATGGCCAGAGTTCCTGTATGCCCTTCACCATTTCCCCTGTTGCCAACGGCGCCCATCCCCATGGTACACATTCCTATGAACTAAACTCCAGGCTTTATTCAGATTTCACTAATGCCCTTTGTCTGTGGCAGGATCCAATCCAGGATGCTACAGTGCACTTAGTTACATCTCTGTTTAACATCAGAGTATCTTAGCTCAGGGCACTGAAAAAGCAAAACAGTGAGTCACGTTGATTGTGGCCTTCTCTTACAGAGTACTTTTTCCTCTCTAATAACAGCTAAAACTCAACTGTCGACTGTCATCTGTCATCTTGGGTGGTGAGTGGCAGATGGTGTTGACTCATTTGATATGATAGAAATTTCACAGGACTTGTTGTCCAGCCTGAGTGTGAATCCAGGAACTCCTATTTATAGGGAGACCTCAGAGATATTGCAGGTTCCGTGCCAGACCACTGCCATGAAGCAGGCCATAATCCTTTTGCCAGTGATGGGTCTTGCTTTTAAATTTGTACAATAAAAATGCAACATGTGAAGTCCGGTGCAGTGAGGTGTGATAAAACAAGGTATGCCTGTATTTGTTTTATGCCCTCAAGAAACCCAAACTCCAGGGCTCAGTGAAAAAAGGTGAAGGAATTAAAGGGAAAAAACAAACTTAGAGACACAGACAATAATATGGTGAATTACCAGAGGGTAAGGGGGTGGGGAGAGGTCGAAGAGGGTAAAGGAGGGGAAATGGTGATGGACACTTGACTTGGGGTGGTAAACACAAAATGCAATATACAGATGATGTATTATAGAATTATATACCTAAAACCTATATAATTTTATTAACCAATGTCACCCCAATAAATTCAGTAAGAAAGTACAAAACCCCTCCCCCTGAAACTCTGAGCTTCATGTTCCTCATGTAGTATACATAGATTATATATACAGGATGTGTGCGATCAATTGGCAATAACTTTCCATCTCCTTATTTTACGTGCTTCTTATTAATTTTGAAAAACTGTGTTTCTATGGTTATGAGTTAATATCATTGTTTCAGATATAAAGTATTAATTTCTGAGAGCAATCTTCACATTGAAGGAATACAATGTTAGAGCAAGCCTCATTTCTGGGCTGCATGCAGGGTGAACTGCTAAGGAAATTGCAGACTTCAATAGCACCCCTTTACGTACAGTTCACAATGTGAAGAAGGTGTATGATGCTGATCCTGATGTCGCCACACCAACAAGGAAAACGTGTAAGGTACGCAAGGATCACCCAAGTCCAGATATTGTACACAGAATCCATGAGGTCATCAATGAAGATCCTGAATGTTTACCTTGATGTTTTGAGAGAAGTTGTACTGTGGATGAAGCAAGCCACAAATAGATATCATTTTATCTTCCACCAGGATGGTGCACCAGCATGTAATGCCAAAAAGATGCAAGAATTTCTCAGTGTCACTGTGCCTGAATTCTGGAACATTGGAAATCTTACTGCCTAGCTCACCAGATGCAAATCCTTTAGACTATTATGTATGCAGCGTTTGTGAGAGAGAAATTAATAAACAACCTTATTCCAATAAAGAGGCTGTTAAAGCTAAGATGATGTCCATGGATAAAGAAAAGTTAATGAAAGCATGCTTAAGATTCTGAAGTCGAATCGAGTCTATTATTACAGCAAATGGAGACTTTTTGAACAATTTAAAAAATAATGACTTTATGTATTTACATATAAGAATAAATTATAACACTTATGTGGTATGTTTTTTTTTTTTTAATTTGCCAATTGATCACGCACACCTATATATTTATAAAATATATGTGTATAATATAATGTGTGTGCCTATGGTATATCTCTGCCTATCAACACCTGCCTTTTCTGCCTTGTTGGATCACAAAGTGCTATCTGAAAATTTTTCATTTTCAAAACCATAAAATTTATGCAAAGTCAATCCTTACAATAAAACCTTTACCTTAAAATACGTCTAATTAGACATTTCCAAAAAAGATAAGCTGATTTTAGCAACTGTTTGAATCAAGGAGTGTATGTTTTGGATTGTTGTTTTTCCGGTTCTCCTCTCCTGACCATCCTGACTTTGTTAAACCTTGGCTGCCAGTTTTCGGGCCCTGGAACAATGCGGATAAGCTTGAGTTATTTGGCGCACGGACAGCCCTGTCTTTCTGTAGCCTCAGCCTCGGGTGCCTTATCTCTGCCCGTTTGATAACTAGTCACGTCGCAGCCGAGTGCCCTCTGGTGACTCTTCCCTGTTGCTCTCAGGGTGTCTGATGCTTTTGGGGAATATGGAAACTCCGTTTGAAAAGCTCATCCCCTCGGAGCTAGTTTTTCCCAAGAAAACAATGGTACATTTAAAACAAAGACTGCAGGAGAGGTGCTTACTCCAAATAAATATATTGTAGTAGCGTAATTTGGATTCCTTTACCAGGGCAGAAAATACAGAGTAGAGGACCAAAGGAAGGGTATAATTTTTTTTGGAACACCACATTCTTTCTTCTCCCTGAGATCCACAGAGATAATTATACGACTGGAGAATTAGACCCCAGAGGACAGTTTAAAGGAAATGGGACTGGTTCCTTTAAAGCAGAGGGGGTGAGAGGGGGTAGAACCCATGTGGGGCCTGTGGGCATTTCCTGTAGGACGTGAGGGGAGGGCAGCACTGCTCAAGTACCACCAGACGTATGTGGTCAGACTTGGCAGTGAGCAAGGGTCGGGATTGGAACAGGATGCTCTCATGTAAATTGTCGCCTTTAAGTGAGAGTATGTGAGGCCAATGCTGATAAGGGTATTTCTGTCAAGGTGTTTTGTCCACACACAGGACTGGCTGCCCCATGGGAGGGACTTGGTGCCTTAGTGACCTGTGTAGTCTGGCTTCCCGTAAAGGTATTTAATTGGGAGAGGTGGAATGCCTATTAAAAACAAGGCTTTATTACAACAAATAAGACTTAACACTAACTAATACTCTTAACTTTGCGTTTAAATAGGGTATGTACTTTAAAAAGCTGAGAAATGTAAAAATAAGGGCTAATTGAGTATTTTCCTTCTCCATGTAAAATTCCTAATAACCACTTAATTGAATTCTCATTTTTTTCCTTCTCCATGATTGAATAGAACCAGTACATTATTAGTCTTCGGTCCATGCATGTGCGCATGTGTAGGTGTGTGCATCTGTGTGTGTATAGATACATGTACATGGCTTCCACATTTTAGGATTTCAGAGCCACTACACCTCAAAAGCCCCAAAGGTAAATTTTATACACGCCATTTTCACCACAAGCTGCCATACTCCTGTGAATTCTTCCCTGCCACCTTTCTCCTGGCTTCCCAACCGGGAGCCAATATAGAAAGACCTCTTGCTCTGCTCTTGCATGAACATGTGAACCAGCTGCAGGATCCCATGAGACTCTGCCTCTGAATTAGATAGGAGTCCTTTCTCTTTCTCCAGACATGACCAACGCCCAGACTTCATCTCTTGGAGATGCTCTCCTGCCTGACCCCTACCAGCTGGTGTTGGTGAGCAATTTGCATGCCTCTTGAGTTGGCTCATTATACACCCTATCTGGCAGCTCTGTAGCTCCTGCAACGTTTACAGCTTCACTTTGGGTCCAGGCTGCTTCCAACAGAGCCTGAAGGTACAAAAGCTTAGATGAGAACATCAGGGGTGGGGGAAATGAATTAGAAAACAGGGTCATAAGATTTTCATACTGATTTGAAATGATTTGTTTACAGTCTTTGAGGGTAAAATGTGGGATCATATTCTTAAAAGTTTTTTTTTTTCCTAGTAACACTAGGTTGCTTTAAATTATATATATATATATACACACACACACACACACACACACACACACAAGAAGACAAAAAGATGACTGATAACTACTGTTCAGATAATTTCTTATGATGTTTTCTTAATGGAAAATATGTGCTTGCTTACAAAATGCAAATAGCAGAAATGATTAAAAGAAGGAACTTGACAACTTTTAGATACTGATGACCCAGAAGGATTGAAAAGTAAAAACCACAAGAGGTTCTGTCCTTTGCTGCTTTTCACTGCAACTGTCTTGGAGATAGTTTGATATCAGCTCATTAAAGGTTTCCTTCACCTTTTGTATCCTCTGCGAAGTAGTCCATTGCATGGATCATTTGACTAGCCAGTCCTCTGGGGAGATACACTGCTTGATTTGTTTTGTTTTAAGATTTTATTTATTATTTTTATAGAAATGGGAAGGGAGAGAGGCAGAGAGGGAGAGAGACATCAGTGTATGGTTGCCTTTCACCTGCCTCCAGCCACAGACCTGACTGGAGACCTGGCTTGCAACCTGGTTATGTGCCCTGGCTGGGAATCCAACCAGCAACCTTGGGGTTCGCAGGCGGGTGGCGCCTTACCCACTGTGCCACCAGCCTGGGCCCACTGCTTGTTTTTAAATTTTTACTGCTGTTGAGTCTGCAGTGGACATCCTTGTACATATAATTTCTTCCACGTATATTTGGATAAAATAATACAGATAATGGAATTACTGGAACAAAGCAAACATGTGTTGTGAATTTGATAAACATACTCTCCCTAAGGAAGGTTGCACTAGTTTACACTCCCAGCCAGAGTACAGAAGGGCCATTTCCTTTTTTCTTCCTTCCTTCCTTCCTTCCATCCTCACCTGTGGACATTTTTTCATTGCTTTTAGAGAGAGAGGGAGTGAGAAAGGGAGAGAGAAACATTGAGGAGAGAGAGAAGCATCAATTGGTTACCTCTCATATATACCGGGATCAGGGATTTAATCCACAACCAAGGTATATGTCCTACCCAGGAATCGAACCTGCAACCTTTCGGATATAAATGATGCTCCAACCAACTGAGCCACACTGGCCATGACCAGAAGAGCCATTTTCTATGCACATGTACAATTTTTTTTTTTTTTTTTTTTTTTTTTTTACCCCTTTGGGAATTATTTTGCTCTGAGCTGGAATTTAGAATTTAGTTAGTTTTTATCTCCCCTTAGGTACGAAGTTATCAAACACTCAAGACTCACATGTCCCCGATTAATCTCTATCCTCATGTGCCACCTGCTCAGTGACAGCTCTTCCTAGATGCCTGATAGGAATCTGCATGATAGGTAAATATGGTAATAGCATCCTTGATTTCCATCACTGCCAAACCTGCTTCTGCCTGTTTTCTCTTTCTCAGTTAATAGCACCATCTACCCAGTGACTCAGGCCAAAACACTAGGTGAGATTCCTTCCTGTTCACCCTTCTTCATTTCTAACCCATCAACAACATGGCACTGTATCAACATTGTATCAACATCAGACCACTGGTGAACACTTTCCCCCTTTCTACCTGGTTTATGCCAACATGACCTCTTAGGTAGATCACTGCTGGGAAAAACTGAAATTGCATGTCCATTCCTATATCGGTAGAGTCCTCTCTCTACGTAGGAGGCAAATTGTTTAAAATGCTAATCAGATCATATCTGCAGACTAAAGCCCTCTCTAATGGCTTTCCATCTTAATTAGATCAAAAGCCAGGTTCCTCGCCAGCCCCTGAAAGTCTTATATAATCTGGCCCCTGCTTATCTTCTGGCCTTTCTTTCCTGTCATCCCTGATTTTCTTTCTGTCTCCTCAACAACTGAAGCCCATTTCAACCCCAGGGTTTTTGCTTTTCCTTTTCATAGTTAGTTCTTCAGGACTCAACTCAAATGTCACCTTCTTCACTCTTGATCTCATTGTCTTGCTTGATTTCTCTGCAACGCTTCTCACTATATTACTTTTCCTACTCACATTTACTTAATTAAAGTTTAGAAATTGTGTTCCGTTGGGTGCCGAGTTTTCAACACCTTGAAGGGTACCTGGCACCTAGTAGGCACTTGAGCCTGTTTCTGGAATTTTATTTTGCACCTTTGTCCTGTCTGTTGTTCTTCATTACTGAATTGTTTCAATTATTCTAGCTTTATAAGTTTTAATGCTTGTAAGATTAGGCCTTCTCTGCCCTAACTCCATTAACCCTCTTTTTTTCACAATTTTCCTTGCCATCATATGTTTATTTTTTCAGAGGAACTTTCTAAAAGTGCTCCTTGTTAGTATTTTAATTGGGTTCACATTGAATTTATAGATTAATTTGGAAGAAAAAAAAATCATTGAACCTTTTTGTCTAAAAGCAAGTGAGGTCTTTCCCTTAAAATATTTTTCTAGTCCTTCATTGGCTTTCTTTTAAAAAATCTTTAATACGTGGTATTTAGAACACACACAAAAGTAAAGATACTCTCAAAGTTGGACATAATATTATTATATCAAAAAAAACTAACAATATTTATTGACAATTTTAAAGTTATCCTTTCATAGGTCAGGTGTGTTTCTTATTGAATATCAATATATCAAAGTTAAAAGTTGATTTTAGTTTCTATTGAAAACGGAGACATTGGTTTCCACTGTATTTTTCAGTGATTTCTGTATATCGAGGTCTATGCAGGAAAAGTCCAGCCATTATTCATCGATCAAGAATGGTTTGTGTGACATCAATGTAACCTGGCAGCCAAGGAGGAGAGTGGACTGCAGTGTGCATGTGTGAACAATAACTTCACTCTGCTAGTCAGTGGGGACAGTAGATGTTGTTGAGTGGCCATGCGCACTGTGTGGCTGTCACATTCGAAATGACCGAGGGAACCGAGCAACAAATCAACACCAAATTTTGCATTAACTTTGAACATTCCTCCTTGGAAGCTATTCCGATGATTCAGAAGGCTGAAGCTATGGCAACTGGTGATTGGCAGCTTCATCATGACTAGGTGCCCGCTCATGCACCACATCTTGTGCAGTTTTTTGGTGAAACATGAATTCACCCAGGTGACTCAGCCCCCTACAGCTCAGATTTGGTGCCCTGTGGCTTCCGGCTTTTCATAAAACTAAAGTCACCTTTGAAAGGGAAGAGATTTCAGACCATTAATGAGATTCAGGAAAATACGATGGGGCAGCAGATGCTGATTGGGAGAACAGTGTGAGGTCCCAAGGTGCTTACTTTGAAGGGAACTGAGGCATGGTTGTCCTATGTACAATGCTCCTTGCATCTTGTATCTTCTTTAAGAAATATCTCTGCTTTTGCCATGGCTGGTGGCTCAGTAGATTGGCGCCGGCCTGCTAACCCAAAGGTTGCTGTTTGATTTCCAGCCAGGGCACATAACCAGTTTGCAAGCCAGGTCTCCAGCCAGGTCCATAGCTGGAGGCTGGTGAAAGGCAACCATACATTGATGTTTCTGTTCCTATCCCTTTCTTTCTCCCTCTCTGCCCTTCTCTCTGAAAATAACGAATAAAATCTTTTTTTAAAGTATTTTAAATCATACATGGCTAGATACCTTCTGGACAGGCCTTGTGTATTAAAACTAACAATTTTCAAATGTTAATTCTATAATCTGTCACCTTATTGAATTTCCCTACTGTTTCTAGATTTTCCTAGTCTTCTTATGCCTGAGGTTGGAGGGTTCTGGAATCTGCAGTGAGAACCTGGGCACTCAGTCTGTGCAGACTAGCCATAAGCAGGCTTGCGGACTTGGTGCACTGAGGCTAAGGGGAACCCACCCAAGTTATTAGATCCTAGAGGGTCATTTTGGAATTCATTTGAGAAATAGGCAAACTCATACACTTGCACTCACAATGCACAAGTTCACCAGGAAGTCCACATTGAGTCACCAAATTTCAGGGGATTACAGGAAATTACAACAAGAACAGACGAATCAGTAAAGGCTGCCAGTGGGTAAGGGGTCAAGTGTGGCAGAGAAACACAGGAACGCGTTCAGCCCGGAACTGCACATCCATGATTCCTTATTGGAATCCTCGGAGCCAGAGGTGTTTCAGAACTCAGCCTTTTTTCTAGGTATTTAGAAAGATCAAGCAATGCATATAATCTGTTGCACACTATTTCCAATGGGGTTTGGAGTTACCACCTCAAAACCAAACAAATTGATGTTTGGCAGGAAGTACAGGAATATTACAAGAGTAAGATAAAGAGTCCAGATGGCCTCCAGACAGTTCAGATGAGGCAAAGTTCTGCCACCTTACAAAGCAAATTCAGTCGTTAAAGCTCTTTGGATTTGGGAGTTGAAGTGGGAACTGCGGGACCATGTAAGCAAAGGCCCTGGTGAGTCTAAATAGGTCCCCTGGGGGTGGGGGGTGCAGGAAAGTGATTGGCAGGCCTGGCCCCCTTTGACTAATTCTGCGAGTCTCCAATTTCCCGCAGAACATGCCAGAACCTTAGCTTGCTGACAGCCTGTGCTTCCTAATGCCCCACATTCTCCTCGCTCCTCCCCTCCCCCGCCTTGTGGCAAAACCCAAAAGACTGGGTGCTGAGCATCTGGCCCACTTTTCCCGACCAAGTGGCCAGGGTGGGTGGATGCTGGAGTCCTAAAGAGGCCACCCGCCCAGAGAGTTGGGACACCCAAGGGTTGACTAGCCGGCTGTCTTCCCCGGAGCACAGCGGGAACCACCCTGAGATGGGAGGGGGCGATTACCTCTCAGGGCTCCTCCGTTTCGTTTCTCCTCGTTGAAGACCGAATGACTAGAACAGTTGGCTTAATATCTGCTCTACTTGCGGGAATGAGGTTTCCTCCGAGCGGAGCAGGGGGTGGTGAGCTGGGGCACAGCAAGGCAAAGCTAGGTCTCTGTCTCAGCAGTTTCTGTTGAGTTTACCGGCCTCCCCGAGGCCATTAGCATTTACAGTTACAGGTAGCCAGGCTGCTGCTCTGCACTGGTGCCTGGCCTGGGCCTGGGAGTTAGGGGGCCCAGAGTCTGTGGGATTCAGGATGGACTTGTCTAGACCCATTTCTGGATGCAACCACATCCTGCATAAGATGTACTGCTGCACAAGTGAAAACTGGGTCAAGCCGGCCAGCCCTTCCCTTACGTGTGGCGTGTCTAATAAAACAAGTTAAAGGTAAAGGTGTGACATTTAGTCCGCATTCACCCCACCCCTGCTGACGGGATTCTGCTGAGTTCTGCGTGGTTGATTGTGTTCCTGAGGGAAGTGCTTCTGAAATGTTCCTCTCTGGACCTAGAGAAGGTTCAGGAATCTTCCGTGGTGCCCTACTCTCTGTGCCAGGGAGGCTTCTGGAAGGCTATGGTGTCTTCTCCTTGTAAGTCCAGTTATCTTCACCTTTTCCAAAAGGGCAAAAGTTCCGTGCTGGGTTTCTGCTTCCATAGTCAGGGCTGGGGCGTCTCATGGTGGAGTCTTGGCTTCAAAGTCCATCCTTGGAAAGAACAGGACATTCCCACAGGCCCGTCTGAGCCACTGAGGCGCTGGCAAACTCATCAGGGCTCCACTCAGGTCATTTGAAACCTTGGCCCCACAACCCCCATTTAGTCACCCCCGGACTTTTGGAAAGAGCCAAGCGTCAGAGGAAACTCTGGTAAAAATACCATGTGGGATCAAAAATTAGTTCGACTCCTTCTATGCAGTTGCAGCAGAGTAAGATGCTATCAAAGCGCTTATGGCCTTGCTGGAAAGAGCAGTCCGGTTGGGGCGGTTTCAGCTGGGTCCCAAACAACCCTGAAAAGTCCTTGACTATCAGGACACTTCAGCTTGCTCATGTGTTAAGAGGGGATGGCTCATGGCGTAGCAGACCACATGCACTCTGCCCAGTGCCTGGACTGTGTCAGCAAGACGCCCTGTGCGCTCGGTACAATGCCGCCTGAGATGGGGGCAGCTGGGCGCCTGGCCTGGGGCTGCCAGAGTAAATGACCATAAACTGGATGCCTTAAAACAACAGTAATCGTTTTGCCCCAGTTCTGGAGGGCAGATACCCAAAATCAAAGTGTCGGCAGGGCTGGGTGGCCTCAGAAGGCTGGAGTGGGGTGGGGTGGGGCCGGGCATCACCATTTGCTTCTTGTAGCTCTGGCCACTTTTACGGGTTCTTGGCTGGGCGTCATCATGCCAGTCTCCGCCTCCATGAGCACGCTGCCTCCTGTTTTTCTCTGTGTGTTCAGGTCTGACCTCCCTCTGGCTCGAAATCCCTATGTGGGATTGCACTTTACAACCTACCTGGGTATCCCAGGTTACGTACCTTTTCTCAAGATCCTTAATCACATCTGCAAGGCCCCATTGTTCTTACCAGGTAAGGTAGCACTCACAGGTTTCTGGGATTAAGACATGGGTATGTCTTTTGGGGGCCAAGGTGCAGCCCACTACACCCAGTAACTGCTACCTGTGGCGGTGGTGATGATGCTGACAATACGAATCAGGAGAGAAGTGTAGGCAAGTCTAGGGGTTTGCAGGGAGTGGTCAGGAGGGTGCCAAAGAGGGGTTGCGCTCTGGTCTGACTTGGTTTCCAACCCTTCGCTGCATTCTGGACAGCCTGCTGGGTCCATAGCTCTGACACCCTTCTGCCCTGGCTTTGTGAGGCTCCTGGGCCAACTCACGGCAGCCTGGACACCAAGGCCGTGTGCCCCTCCTCAACCCAGTTCCGCCCCCCTTGTGTGGGGTGTGGCCTGCTGCAAGGGCTCAGCCTGATGGCCTTTCCAGCAGGCCCATCCTCTACGGCCAGGCCCGCCTAAGAGGAGCTGTGCCGCCGCACGGATCCGGTGATTGCACCTGGAGTTGCCGGCCACCCCCAGGCCTTTGCAGGAAATGCTGCCCTTGTCCAGGCCTGGCCCCCTGGCCCCGGCTGAGAGGGTACCCCTTCCAGGGGGGGTGCTGCTGTTCTTTAGGCCTCGCTTGGCTAAGATTTGACAGCATGTTTGTTTCTTCATTTCAGAGTGGGAAGAGGCACCTTTTGGTGGCAGGGACCTTGGTGTGCAAGTGGAATCCCTGTGTGAGAGGATGTGCAGTAGGGGCCTTCTGTGCACTTAATGGTGGGATGTGAGGTTTCTAGACCCCTGGCTGCTCCGCTGGGGGACTGACTCCCGGAGTAGGAGAGGGGGTGGGGAAGAGTGGAAGGGGCATTTTTTTTCCCTTTCTTTTTCTTTTTTGTTTTTCTGTCTTCTTCATGAATGAAGCTTTGGGTTTGGCCATTCTTGTACTACCCGCAGCAGAGCCCTGAGAAGCCAGGCGTTGCTTTTAAAGCAAAGTGCATACGGAGCTGGAGAGAAACTTCTCTGCAGGTTGCCTGCTCGTCCCTCCCGCACAAGTCCGCGGAGGGCAGAGGGTAGGAGACCTGGGTGGGAGGCTCGCCCTTGCCCTTCTTGTCGGAAACCTTTGAAGAAGTCGTTTAAATGCTCAGAGTTTCAGATTCTTCTTGGAAAATGAGGGATGTGAAAGCAAACTTCAACCTGCAGCCCAGGTTCATTAGAGGAGCAAATGGGATCTTTCTAAAGATCCCATTTCGAAAAGCCTTTCTAAAACTGAATCAAAACTCGGACAGAGGTTTATTTCTAAGGACTACGTGGGCAGCTCCCAAATGATGCTTCTGTAATGATGGTACCATTTGAAATGTCAAAACAAAAGCGATGCTTGTAGAAGGTGAAAGTCAGAGAAGACGCAGGGTGTCTTGGCTGTCATGAGCTCTTAAAGAGCAGGGGTTATAGCTTCTGCATTTTCTCGTATTTTCCAATCTATAGTATTCAGCGTGTAGTATGCAGTTCCTAATGCTAATGCCTCAGTGGTCACCTGGTTCAACCTGCTGTTTTCCCTGTGAGATGAAATGAGACTGGACACTTCAGTCACCTGTGGCCTTTCCTCAAGTACATTTTCCATGTTCCTGCCTGGGCTGTGACCTCAAGCTAGAGCATCTTTATTTTATTTTATTTATTAGTTTAAAAAGCATCTTATTTATTTTTAGAGAGAAGGGAAGGGAGGGGAAAGTGGAGAAAAACATCAATGTGTGGTTGCCTCTTACATGCCCCCAAGTGGGGACTTGGCCTGCAGCCCAGGCATGTGCCCCGATGGGGGATCGAACCAGGGACCCTTTTGGTTCTCAGGCCAGCACTCAAATCCACTGAGCCACACTGGCCAGGGCTATTATATTTTATTTTTTAAATTTTTTGTGTATGTTAGGTTTCATTCAGAATCCACCTTGCGTGCTGGGTTCTCAGAGAAGCCTTGCCCACCTTTCAGGCCAACTTGGTTCCCTGCTTCCCAGGTGCGCCCTCAGGCCGGGCCTTTAAGGTGACGAGGGTGAGGCACACCTGCGGCACAAAATGGCAGAGCGTCTAAATATGCAGTAATCAAGAGAAATGGTATTGTAGCGCAATATTTTTTAAAAATGTAACGCAAAAAATTCTACCTTGAACTAAATATCAACATTTGGAAATAAAGACCCAGTCCAATCCTGTCTTACAGGACTGAGTCTAAACTCACCTTCGCCTGGTCCATCCTTGTCCACAGGTTTTGTCTTGATTTGAAAATTAGACGTTTTTTTCATCATACAATTTTGTGCTAATTTTGATTTATGAAACTCTTCACTAGTCTTGGTTCCTGAGTGTTTGAAGCTTGTTAAATGTTGGGCTAGAGGCCCTGGTAACTCCCTTAGCATATTGGTCACCTAGGGTGCCCACCAGGCCATGAGCTTTCTGAGGGCAGGGGCGGTGCCTTTTTATCTGCATGAAATAGAGACTTGATGGGACCTCTTGGGAGGCCCTTTGCCTTCAGCTACCTCCCATCTTGAGACCCTGTCCAACCCAATTTCAAAAGTATGTCAATGGGAAGAGAGAGGAACATACTGTCCTCAAAATCTTACTTAGACATCTTCTCGTCCTTCTCTCCTGCTAGGTGTCTAATCTTCTTTTCACTTTGTCATTCCTGAGCAAACCAAATACCCAACCACTGTTATTCCTTAAGATTTCCCCTTGAGTGGTGGTGGTGATGGGAACCAGTAGGAAGATAGTCTTAGTTAATCATACTGCTCCCCAGACACGATGCCTGGCACTTAGAGGGGCTCAGTGAGTGATGAATAAATGAATGAATGAACAAATGAATGCACAAAGCCCAGGTGCCAGGAAGGAGATTCTATTAGAAGAGAAGTTCTTCCACATCATTTCTTAATTGCAGCCCAAAAGACGAAACTTGAAGGGTTTTGGCAAGTTGCAATGTTTCTCTCTTTCAACAAGGGGTGAAGTTCCCACAGAATTCTGTCCTCCGTCTTCCTCATTATGTGTCCATAGTTCTGGGCTCTTCTTACCCACAGCACTGAGCACAGAGACGACTGTGTGTGCTCTGAGTCAGCCTACATCCTGTGTTGGGGGGATCTTTATTCAGCTCATGGCTCCAAGGCTACCGTGATTCTGCTTGGTGGTCCAAAGGTGCCGGATCAGGGTAGCATCCTGGGGCCCAGGCCTCAGAGTTCTGAACCTCCTCTCGCAGAAATGCCAGAACAGACTGGACGTTACAGGTTGGTTGTGCTCACAGGGACCTAACTCTGCTGGGGCTCAGGGAAATGGGTCCTGTATTAAGATAACATGAGCATTGTAATTGTTTTCAGACCCTAGAAGCAATTCACTACAGAAAGTTTAGAAAGTAGAAAGGAATATTAAGAAGATGGAGAAAAAAAAAACCCCTTGGAATCTTGCCCTTGGAGATAACCACTGTTAACATTTCTTCATGTTCCCTTTCAGACTTTCTTTTGTGTCTCTTTGCAGAAAAGGGTGGTTTTCAAAGTGGGGGAGATGGAGAAGAGCCCACTGTCCATTCTCTTTCCTGATCCATACCTTTGGCACCAACGCTGTGGGACAAGGGGAGGCAGGCACTGGCATGAAGCCCCTGTGAGCTGCCTTTGGGGTGAGGGAGGCCTCGGAGATTTCTGTTCCGAGTTAAGGAGCCTGAAAACCTTTGAACCCTGTCGGGGTGCTCCATACCTAGCACCTCCAGATTCGTGGTCCGGAAGCAAGTCTTTGCCTCCTTCTGTGTTTCACCCACAGGCACTGCCTGTGTGTGTTGGGAACACAGATTTTATTAAGCTCAGACTCTGTTTCGGCAACATTGAAAGGAAGGGGCTGGGCCAGCACTGTGTCTGCCAAGTGCTAACCATTTTACGAACCATTTTACGTATGTAATTTCATTGACTCCTCGCAACACCACCAGCCATGTGGGTTATTATGATCCCTGTATGACAGATAAAGGAGGAACCCGAGGCTCAGGGTACTCAGCAGGTGGCCCAGAGTCACACAAGGACCGCCTGCAGAGGCAATAGCAGTCCCTGGCCCTCTGCGCCCAATTCTTCCTCCCCAGCCTGGGTTGTGGCAAGGCTGGGATGGTAGGCGGATGACTTACCTCAGCTTGGAGAATTTCCTGTTCCCTCAGTGGAGAAGACCTGCCCCTGAACGTCCAGTGTCTTTGGGCTTTGGTGTTGTGTTGTGTGCCCAGGCTGCTGTTTTCAGGTACTTGTTCACTGGTATTTATCAGTGCCTAGCGTGCTCCAAGCACGGACCCACCGTGAGGGATGGAAAATAAAGTAGTGTGAACCCTGCATCTCATGGGCTCACATGCTGGTAGGAGAGACAGACAAGTCAATACCCTGCAGGTGGCAGAAGCAGCGGTCAAGAGGGCTGGGGCAGAGGGACAGGCATGCCAAGCAGCCTAGGAGGTGGGGTAGTGGTCAGGGGTGCTTCCCAGAGGCACCACGTTTGAGCTGCACTTTGAAGGTACCCAGTAAAACGCAGCAGGAAGCGTCAGAAGACCACGTAGGGTTTATGATGGCTAACGTTGAGGGCAAAGAGTGAGGGGCACAGGACATCATCTGGAGGGCCCCGAAATGCCAGAGTAGAACAGGGAAGCGATACGTAAATGAGTCTGAATGTGATCCCTAAAGCTCGGGCATCGTGGAAAGAATTGGAGGATCTGCTTTGCGCTTTGGAAAGACGACACTCTGGCCTCTGAGTGGTGGCTAGTCGGAGACAGAAGTCCGTTGCATCGGGAGGTGATTGGGCCCAAAGGCCAGGAGGGTAGAGGGAGTGGGCTGCGGTGCAGGGCACAAGATGGGAGACAGATTGGGAGGAAGACTCCACACGAAGGGGTGTGAACAAGCGCCTCTGGGGTAAGGAGAGGGACAAAGCCACAGTCGCGCCTGGTTCTGGACTTGGGCCAGGGAGGGTGGTGGGGCCTTTCAGGAGACAGGAGGAAGCAGAAAGAGGTTTGGACAGGAAAGGGCTGGGAGACAGTTGAAGGAGGACGAGTTTGTGGTGCCCATGAGTTAAACAGATGGTTTCCAATGGTAGGAAATCTCAGGTTTCAGGAGCGTGCTTTGATCCCCTCCCCTTGTTCCCTTCCTACGTTCCTACTCCTCTGTACCCCTGCCCCACCTCCCACCCCTACCTCCAGCTGTCAGTGGTTTTATTTAGATGGCCCCTGGCCTCCTTCCTCTGGGCACTTTATCTAAGTCTGGATAGCTGCATTGCATTTCCTGACAATATACCCAACTCTCAGGGAACCAAGGAGGGGAGAAGGGGAAGAGGAGGGTACACGAGCACCGTGACCAACTCACCCTAGGTTTTCAGGATTGTCCTCCATGCCAGCACTGGAAGTCTTGCATCCCAACATAGGAAGCCCCGTACCCCAGCATTGGAAATCCTGCACCCCAGCATTGGAAATCCTGCACCCCAGCATTGGAAGTCCCGCACCCCAGGAAAACATGTCAGACCTCGGTAAACCTAGAAGGTTGGTCAGCTTAGGTTGGGTGGAGAAAAGGGAGGGAATCTTCCCGCAGTGTTAATAATGAGACATGCTCTCAAATTGGGACCCTGTCTCATAGGGGAGTCACAAGGCCACAGGCTCCCAGTCCCTCTGGACCTGGGACACAATAGGCAGGTCACACACAGGCTGCCTCAGACTGATAAATTTATGCCAGTGTGACCTGCCATCTGAGCCCTGAGTCCCCAGCCCCTGGGATGAGTTGTACAGACAGTGCTGAGCACACAGTAGGTACTCTCTAAATATTTGTCCAGTAACTGGGGCCCAGGATGTAGACAGAAAGGGGCACAGCGGAGGATAAGTGCTTTCTCCTCACCAAAGAAGTGGTGGCCTTCTAGTGTACACACAGGTGCCTGGGACTCCCTTCTGCAGCCTCAGAGGTGAAAGTCTTCTACCTCTTCTGCTTAGAAAAAGCAATACCTGTTCTATCCTCCCCAAACCGGACCACCAGTGCCTGGCACGGCTTTGATGTCACGCGTTTGCATCTGGGAACACAACACGCGGCCCTCTCTCACAGTTGGAATAATAAGCAGATGTTTTTCTCATAACAAGAACATGTGCAGGCGCTGACACATGAGGATAGTTTCCAGTCCTAAGTTAATTAGCAAGCTGGGGAGCCCAGATAAATAAAGCTCTCTGTTTCCCTTGCTGGAGTCTGAAGTATCTGATGGGGAGGCTTCCTCCCTTTTCCCCCCTGTTCCCTAGCGTCAGGATTGGGGGGAGCGGTTCAGTGCCTGGTAATCTGTGCATGTGGAATGGCCTTCCCAGCAGCCATGTGGCCTGTGTTCCTCCTACAGAAACTCCAGCTCAGACACAGTGCTCAGTGACCTGCTGGCACATTAGCTGTCTCTCCCCTTCCTAACCTTGGCTTGTGTTTTTCACATTGACTTTCTCACGAGCTTTATCACAGCTTTGCTGGAAGAAGCAGGAGGGGAAGAGGTCTGGATTGCTACCTGCCAAGCCCTTTCATAGAGACCTTTATTATGTCTCATTAATTTTCAAGCAACCCCACGAAGGCGGCATCCTCATTAGCCCTGTTGAACAGATGGGAAAAGTAAGTCTTAGACAAGGTAGGCTGGTAAGAGGGGAAATGGATTTGAAGCCAAGTTTGTCTAGTGGCAAGGCCCAAGGCCTTCACCAGTGAATGAACCTTAGAGAGAAGCAAATTTAAAATACCATAAACTGAGGGGCTTACACAGCATTCATTTCTCACAGTTCTGGAGGCTGGGAAGTCTGTCAAGGCGCCTTGTGAGGGCCCTCTTCCTGGTTTGCAGACAGCCATCTTCTCCTTATGTCCTCACATGGCCTTTCCCTTGTGCATGAGGGGAGAAAGAGAGATCCTGGGTCACTTCCTCCTTTTATAAGGACATTAACTCCTTTTTTGAATTATATTTCATTGATAATGATATTACAGTTGTCCTGATTTTTTCCCCCTCTGTCCCCCTCCACTGAACCCCCACCCCCCACTCCCCCCGGCGGTTCCTCCCACCACTGTTCATGTCCATGGATCGTGCGTATAAGTTTTTTACTACTCCATTCCCTATACTGTACATTATAGCCCCGTGGCTATTCTGTAATTACCGATTTGTTCTTCTTAATTGTTCATGGTTTTGATCTTTTTCTTAAATGAGTTCCTTTAACATTTCGTGTAATAATGGTTTGGTGATGATGAACACCTTTACTTTTTTCTTGCCTGGAAAGCTCTTTATCTACCCTTCAAGTCTAAATGCGAGCTTTGCTGGGTAGAACAATCTTGCTTTTCGTGACTTTGAATATTCCTTGCCAACCTTTTCTGGCCTGCAGTTTCTTTTAGAAATCAGCTGACAGTCTTATGGGAACTCCCCTGGAGATGACTAACTGCTTTTCTCTTGCTGCTTTTAAGATTCTCTCTTTATTTTAAATCTCTGGCATTTTCATTATGATGTGTTTGGAGTGGACCTCTTTGTATCCATCTTGTTGGGACTCTGTGCTTCCTGAATTTGCACCAAATTAGGGAAGTTTTCTTTCACTATTTTTTCAAGTAGATTTCCAATTTCTTGTTCTTTCTTTTTGCTTTCTGGCACCCGTATGATGTAAGTGTTGCACCTCTAGAAGTTGTCCCAGAGGCTGTTTATACTGTCTTCTCTTTATTTTGGCAGGAGGCTTCTTTTTTCTTCTTCTTGTTCTGATTAGTTGGTTTTTTTTGGTTCCTTATGTTCCAAATCATTGATTTGATATGCGGCTTCATCCACTGTACTGTTGTTTCCTTACAAGCACTTCTTTTTTCAATTAGTATATCCTTTGTTTGTAACTGGATCTTTTTTATGCTGTTGAGGTCCTTGCTAAGTTCCTTAAGCATCCTTATAACCAGTGTTTTACACTCTGCATCACTAGATTCTTATCTTTATTTTCATTTAGCTCTTTTTCTGGAGTTTTCGTCTGTTTTTCATTTGGTCCATGTTTGTCTCCTCATTTTGGCAGCCTCCCTGTGATTGTCTCTGGGTGTTAGGTAGAACTGCTCTGACTGTGTCTTGGTAGTGTTCCCTAACATAGTAGGTATCCTGTAGGGTCCCCATCACCCAAGATGGGTACTCAAGGCGCACCCTTCGTGTGGTTGAGTACACCCTCCTCTTGTAATTGAGCCTTGGTTGTTTTCAACAGAGCAATGAGGGGAATTTACCCAAGCCAGTCAGCTGCAAGGACTGGCTGTGACCACTGACCACCAGCCTCTTCCCTTCATGGAGGGTCAGCTGAGCAGGGGTGGATGGTGGTGCTCCAATGTGGACTAGCTGTCCACTGGGTGCGCTGGCCCTTAGATTTCCCTGGTGGTGCAGGCCAAGGGTAGCCCCCACCTGTGTTTTGCCTGGGACACCCTGCCTGAGTTATAAAGCAACCTGAGGTGCTACTACTTGTGCTGGGCTTGGAGATTCCCAGGAGAAGCCACTCGAATCTAGGCCACTGCTGCCAGTGCAGGGCCTGGACTCAATGAAGCAGCTGTTGCTTGTTTGGGAGGATTTAGGAAGTTGTAAAGCCGGAGCCAAGGCCAGCCATTCATATGGAAAAGCAGCTTCAGTGGGCCTGAAAGTTGGGTGGGGAAGAGTCTCTAGGGCTCTCCAAGACAGGTCAAGCAGAGTTAGCCGGATTGTTGGAGTCTCAGATATGGCACCAGCTTACCAACTCTGTGGGGGGAGGGTTTGGAAAAGGGACAATGGCCTCTGCTCACCTTGATGCCAGACACTTTAGTTTCTCCTTTACACCACTGGTGCCTTTCAAGCTGCTACCCTGGTACTGGTGCTCAAAGGAAGTAAGTCTGAGTAGGTGAGTCTGTGTGTGGGTTCTTTAAGAAAAACTGCTTGGGGCTCCAGAAGTTTCTTCCACTGACTCAATCCCCACTGGGTTTTGCAGCCAGAAGTTATGGGAACTTATCTTCCTGGTGCTGGAGCCCTGGGCTGGGGGGCCTGGTGTGGGGCTAGGACTCCTCACTCTCGAGAAATCCCTCCTGAATTTGTATCTATCTCATGTGGGTGTTCTTGTCTACACTCCTCCTACCAGCCTTGATGGTTGTGGTTTAATTCCATAGTTTCAGACTTTCATTCAACTCGATTTCTGATGGTTCTGAGTGATGGTTGTTCTGTATTTTAGTTGTAATTCTGATGTGGTTGTGTGAAGAGGTGACTCATGTCTGTCTACACTGCCATCTTGACCAGAAGAAGGACATTAACTCTGTCATGAGTATCCTTCCCTCATGACCTAATCTAACCATCGTTACCTCCCAAAGGTCCTACCTCCAAATACCATCACACTGGGGGTTAGGGTTCCAACATATGAGCTTTCAGGGGACATGAACACTTAGTCCATGCAGTGCCTAAGGAAAACCCTCACTTGAATTGGAACTGTCTGCTGACACATGTTTCCCAACAGCAAATCTTGGAGCTGACCTAGCCTCCCAGCTCTCAGGTTTCACTTTTCCACTCTTGTTCATTCACCATCTTTTTTCTCCCTTTCTCTTGTGCTTCAAAACTCTGCCATACTGACCTTCTGTCTCCTCTTAGAGAAATGTTGCAAGCAGACTGGACTGTCTTCTGGAGAAAGCCCAAGAGATTATCTCAAAGTTTATTCCAGCCAGAAGAAACTGTGTTCCTTTGCAAAGATATAATATGCAGAGTTTGAGACTTGGAGTTCAATGAGCATGTTCCTCTGGTTGATGATGTGTTTACTGAATATCAGTGGCTCTTGCTAACCATGCTTTGAAATAAGACACATGTGTTTTTAATAGAATTGCAAGTTTTATGCCTTGTTAAAAATACCAGCAGGGATGCTGGCTGGGGGAATAAGGCAGGATGTCAAAGAGCAGCTAGGAATGCTCTTCTCATCTCCTGGGGCAGGGGACAGGGATGAGGGAGGACAGCCTAAGCCCTCGCCTTTGCTTTATTTCAGATGGGTGGTCCTCCCTGTTCTCCTTTGGACGTGACCACTGCCACCAGCTGGCCTTCTCTGCCCCACCCATACTTGGGATAGCAATGGGTCTCATCCTTTCTAAACGGAAGTGTTTATTTCCAGAGAAGCTGTTTCCTTCACTGTGAAGAGCATCCACTGGATTTTTTGGAAAGCCTAAATTAAAGGGTACTTTAAAAGAAATGCAGCCCTAATTACTTAAAGAAATACTTACCGAATGCTAGGACCAGAAGCAAAGGCCTGGTTCCCCCCCCCCCCCCCCCCCCACACACACACAGGAGAGCTGGCAACCCTCACATTCCCCTGAAGGGATGCCTTGAAGTCCTTCTCTAACTTCAGTTTTCAACACAATGTGTATTCTTTTTTTCCTGATTGTGAAAGAAGTGTATAAAAATGAAGTAAATTTTCATCAATAATTTCACTACCCATAGATAGTCCTTTTTGAGACATTTCTTTTCAGTTTTTTTTCTGTTTGTAGATATGGATATAGAATATTTACAAGATTAAGTGCATACTCGAGTTTTGAATATTGCTTTTCCCCACCTACTCGCACATTGTGTGCTTCTTTCCATTTCATTAAAGAGCCTTCAAATACGTTTCTTTAAATGAATGCGTAATATTCCTTCCAATGGATGCACCACAATTGATTTAACCAGTGCTCTTTTTCTCAAATGTTTTCAGGGCAGATTTTTCCTATTATAGAAAACACTGTGACATTCTTATCCTTGACTCTTAATTACATGAAATGTTTCTTTGTTTGAAGTATCATTGCTTTTCGCCCCCATGTGAAATGATGGATGAGTTCTACCATTGTAAATCAAATTCCCTTTTAAATGCAGAACTCCCCTCACCCCAATTAAGGAATCATGTACTGTTTTGTAAAGAGGGCCAGGTTTTTTAAAATAAAATAAAGACTGAGAATGTAAGAGAGAATGGTTGGGAGAAATGTTCAAACACTATTTCATCTCTTCTGTAAACCTTGATTGTATTGTGTGTGTTAAAAATATACATTAATGAGTTTACAATTTACTCCCAAGGAAATCCGTTTTGCACACAGGAAAGGACTAGAAAATAATATACAAAAACAATATAACAGGGCTTCAAATTAGGCAGTGGATGAATGTGAACCAAAGGGAGATGGGAAAAGGAGAGAAAATGCTGGCATTTTCTGGCACCATTGAAAACTTTTGGAGAAAAGGGGAAATGGAGGTTGGTTTTAAAGAGTATCTGAGATTTTAAAAGATAGAAAGCTGCCTGGTATTGAGCCCTTAAAATGTGATTGAGACTTTATACATGCCATCTACTTTTTTCCATACAATGGGCCTCCCAATTTTTTGTTAAAATCAGTTGGACCCTTACAGTACAATGAGATTATAAATTTATACAGTATAAGGTTAGAAATATTTGCAGGTACAATATGATTGAAATAGGCATAGGGTAATAAATGTTTTAAAAACAGATGAAGTCACAGCAAAGGATTAAACCCTATGAAGGAAGGATTCTTTGCCGGCTTTATTCATGTCCAATAAATATTTGTTGAGTGAGTGAATGAATGAATGAGAAGGCAGGCAAGATGTTTGTCATATGGTGCGGAATACATTGCTTTTGACTCCGAGCCTCCTTGTAGGCGAAGCAGGCAGGCAGTGGGACAGGATTTGACCAGGCTATGTCTGGGGAAAGTGGGCATCTATCCCAAGGAGCAGGACTGTCATGGGCAGCAGTTAGAAGGGCTGGCTGGTGAGTTGCGGGTGGCAGAGAAGCATACCTGTCAGGTAGATGTGGCTGGGGGCACTTCATGGGGAGAAGGTACAGGAGAGAGCTATAAGAGAACCTAGGTAGAAGGCAGATTTACTAAAAAGCTAAATAATCCCATCATTTGCTTCCCAGATCTCAACCCTCTATTATGGATGGAATCATGACCCCCCAAATACATATATTGAAGCGGTCACCCATGATGTGACTCTTTGCAAATAGCCTTGAAAGAGATGATTAAGATGGAATGAGGTAATAAGGGTGGGAACCTAATCTGACACAACTGGTGTCCTATATAAGCAAAGGAAGCAGATCTTTCTTCAAGAGTACACAGAGAAATGGCTGTGTTGGGGACAGTGAGAAGGTAGCTTCTACAAACCAGGTGTCTTCCTTATCTTGGATGTCCAGCCTCCATGACTGTGAGAAAATACATTTCTGCTGTGCAAGCCACACCGTCGGGTATTTTGTTTTGGCAGCCCAAACTGGCTAACCCACCCTTCCAACATCACAGCATTTTTAGAAGCAAATTGAAATATCATCCCTTTTGCCCTAGCTGGTGTGGCTCAGTTGAGGCATCATCTCATGAACCAAAAGGTAATAGGTTCGATTCCCAGGCAGGGCACATGCTTGGGTTGCAAACTCCGTCCCTGGTTGGGATGAATGCCAGCTGCAACCAATCGATGTTTCTCTCTCACATTGATGTTTCCCTCTCCCTCCTTCCCCCTCCTCTCTAAAATCAATAGGCACAACATTGGGTGAGAATAAAAATACATTTTTTAAAATATCAGTATCACATATCTGGGAATGTTGGGGCATGGAGTGGCCCTTGTTCCTCAGAAGGATATAATGATACCAGGCTAGATGGCCAGGAAGGGGACACTCAGACAGTTAGAACCGACTGAGTTCAATCTCTTCAATTTTGGTCTGGCATTTTTCACTACATCTTTTGCAAGCTATTTATCTAAGTTCCTGTCGCCTCATGGCCCCTCCCTGCTCTACTCTGAGCACAGATATAACTCACCCACAATTATAAATTAAAATTGTACATCATGGGGTAGATGGTAGGGGGACAGTGGTAGTGACTATATACCCCTCATTTACAGCATCTGGCTCAAACCATAAATGGCCCATGGGAAACTGGTGTCCTAGGGGAGGGGCCACGTGGCATGTATTTCTCTTTGGCTGTTCTGGGCTTGGATTATGTTTATTGTTTCTCAACTAACCTCTGCAGCCCCCAAATCTATTTTTAAGACAAAATTGTTGCTTCTGTTTTGTCATAAGAGGAAATACTATCTCTGAAAATCATTCTTTGTAGAGCTGGATTGCCAATCAAGTCAGGAGAGCAAGAGTCACCCTCAAGAATTGTGTACTATAGAGCATGCCTAAGACTGGGCATTCTTCCCAACAGCAGGTCAAGGTCATTTTGGGGTCACCTACAGCTCAAGTCTTAACCTCATGCTCCTCTGATGATACATCAAGGACAACCTTCAGCCTGGATTTTCTTCTTCCAATCTTCATTTTATAAATTGTGGTCCAGATGGCCTTAGTAATTTTCACCAATTATTTCTAAATGATTATGATAAAATAATAGTAGGCATTGCATGATGTTTTCCAAGAAGCTATAGGAATAACTACTAATTCCATTCCATCATCTAAAACCATGAGCATTTAGGCAGCAATAACACCTAGAAGAATTTAGCTAACTCTTTGGCTCTCCCCTGCTTTTATTGAGATATAATTGACATATGGCACTGTATACATTTAGGGTATACAGCATAATGATTTGACTTACATATATATATTATGAAATGATTACTACAATAAGTTTAGTTTACATCTATCATATTGATACAGAAAAGAAAACATTTTTTCTTGTGATGAGAACTCTTAGGATTTGCTCTCAACAACTTTCATGTAAAGCAACTCTTTTGCTTTTAAAGAAAGTATTCGGTGATTGGAAAAAATAAGTCTTGCAATGGAAAACCACTTCTTAGCTTGCACTGCTATTAAGTGGATGACAGTTTTCCCTCCAGATGTTTTTGTCTTCTTTTTTCAAGAAGCCAGTGTACAAAACTGATGCCAAACTACTGTGGGTTTATATACGCCCAACCTCTTCATAGGATTCTCACTGCAGCCTCTATGTTTGAAAAAACCGGTCAGTCAATCAATCAGTCTATTAGCTAAACAAACCCAGGATGTAAATATGGCAGAATAGAAATTATTAATAGGATATGTCCCTGTGTTCCCAGCTGTTCTCCCATTTGCCCTCCCTGCCTACCCAGGGGTGGTTCAGTTTTCTTCTTGCCTGAGTGGTCCTGTTAGATCTTTGGAAGGGTGAGGGCTAGGTTGGTCATGAGCAGGTTTTCTCTTCAGAGAATGTGATCCTGGGGCCAGGCACACATTGAATGGATGAGAAATGTGCATTTAGGAAAAGCACCCCTTCCATTCCTCTGTTCCATCAAGCTTCCTCCCAGATCTTTTCCAAAGCCATACAGTAAGTCATGTGTCCATCAGCAGACGAATGGATAAAATAAACCTCTGGTACATTTACACAATGGAATACTATGCAGCAGAATGAGAGAAGGAATTCCTACCATTTGCAACAGCATGGATGGAACTAGAGAGTATCGTACTTAGTGAAATCAACCAGGTGGCAAAAGACAAATACCGTATGATCTCTCTTGATATAGAAAACTAATGAACAAAACAAACGCAAGCAGAATGGAACCAGAGACATGGGGAAAAAGGAGCAGAATGACGGTGATCAGAGGGGAGAGGAGGGGCAGAGGGGGGAAAATAGGGAAATGGTTTAGTCAAGGAGCTAATTTGAAAGCCCTATGGACATGGACGAGATGGGGATTGACTATGGGAGAGGGACCAGGGAGGGTGGGGCAGGGAAAGCAATAGCGGGGTTGGGGGTGGTGAAACAATTGTAACACAACAGCAATAAATTCATTTTAATTCCTTAAAACCGATTGAAAAATGTGCCAGTCTGGGAGAGGGTGCACCAGGAAACAGCTGCTCTCCTAGAATTTGGTTTCTATCTGGGGAAGGAGATTTGGGGCAAATCTTGAAGACAGGGGTGCAGTAGCAGCATGTGAAGGACATGCTTAGAGCAGGAGCTTTGGGGGAACTGCTGCGGTCTATGAAGTTCCTCCATGATGTCTGGAAAATCACGTAAAGAACGAAAACTTTATTTCACAATGTATACAAATAGTGACTCATGTTGCATACCTGAAACTAATTCGATCTTACATAGCAATTCCATCTCAATTTTTTTTTAAAGGCGTACTGTGTGAACTTCCTCTTCAGTTGCTGAACGGTACTTCTGTGATCCCAGTACTTCTGTGATCCCATGTGACTCAGACTGTCACATGGGTGAAGGTTTTATGTTTGACATGAACTACACTAATGAGCCATATGAACATGGATGTATGTAAGTCAATGTAGTACAGTGTTTGGCACATGAATTGTGGAATGGGCCGGAATTGCAGCTCTGCAGCTTACTTGCTGGTCACTTCAAGCTTGATTCTGAACTTCATGTATAAAGAACAGAGATATTAGCACCTACCTGATCAGTGTTGTGGGGATTAAAGGAGGCAACCCGTTGCATAGCACCAGGTAGGACACCATTACTGGTAATCAAAAGGACATGGTGCAACAACTGCCGTTAATGCCTTATGGAAATAAGTACTGTTGGGGCTGAGTGTCTCTGGGGTGTTCCAGGCTCGGTATTCCAGTTGGGGTCAAGCAGCCAACGGCGTTTGCAGGTGCCCGGGTCCATGCAGCATGTTCAACAGTAGGTGACTGTGGGTAGAGGGGTCCGGATTGGCACTTTTTGCTAAAACAGGAATCAGCCAAAGTTCAACCCTTGTGGCTTTGCACCAGAATATGCAATCCAGCTTAATTAAAGGGCAAAGGATGTACATGTGCTCTACTAAACCAGAGATACCATACCGAGTACTATACCCAGAGATTCTGGGTGACTCTGTGTGTGTGTGTGAGTGAGTTGGAGGGGCGTAGGAAGGAAATTCAAAAACAGAGAGGGTCTTCTTGCTCTTGCCTAGGGTGCAGTTTCCTTGAGCTCTTGGTGAGAGACCTGAGAGCAGAAGCAAGCTGTGCTTGATGGGCACACATCTCACACTAACAGTGGCGCCAAAGGTGATGCAAAGGCCACACACACACACCAGAGGGTGAGCAACCAGCGTGTTTCCCTGGGGCTGTTGCCTCTTCCCTGATGCTGTCAGTACAGGAAGGAGTGAGTCATTCCTGGACTGTGACCTGGGGGCCTTGTGTCTGGCTACTGTGTTGAAATATTCTTTGACCCCCCACATCTCGCCTTCAAGCTTCTGCATCATCCTCTGCCGAATGAGCTGCTGACCTTCCGGGATGCAGTGAGCTGCCGCGGGCCAGGTGCATCCCCAGCCCGCGCCTGCCCGTGGCGGGGCAGGTGAGGGTTCTCTGCAGCCTTGGTGGGGCTGAGCCAAGCACTGGCTGCCGTTCCCCAAGGCAGCCGCCTCAGGAGGAGGAGAGGTTTGCCATTTGTGTCCTTCAGGAAGAGAATAGCAAATAGACAACACTTGGAACCTTTGCATCTTGAAGCCAGTGATTAACTTGGGCTCTTTAGAAATGGGGCGTGGGGACTTAAAGGAGAGAAACGGACGGGGAGCGCGGGGCTGGGAGTGATCAGAAGTGCGGCACCTTGCTCCAGACCGCAGGCCCCTGACTTGCCTTGGACCCGGTAAGGCTCAGGGGCTACGGGGATCAGCTTGGGAACCAGGAGCGCTGAGAAGTGCTTGCCATGGCCTTGGAGTGGGACCTACACGCAAATAATCCAGGTTATCTACTGCCCCGCTACCGCTGCGCATTTGATTACCTGTGGTTCTTTGGGCGAGGAATTTGGGCAGATTTTAGCTGGGTCATGTTCCGCTTCACATGGAACGGGCCCCTCCATGGGATTCCGGGGTTGGGCTGGTCTGGAGGGTGCAGGAAGCCTCCACTCTAGTGTCAGAAACCTTGGCCATGGTGAACTGCAAGGCGAGGCCCAGCTGGGGCCCTGCGGTGGGCAGCTGTGCCTCTGGCACTCTTTTCCCCCCAGAGTCCGAGGGTGCCTTCCTCTCCATCTGCTCTCTGCCTGCGTCTCTAGCTAGGTTGCCAGGTTTCTTACCTGCCGGCTCCAGCTCCAGGCCCCCAAGAGGGAAAGCAGAAATTGCTAATCCTCTTCAAGGCAAGGACCAGACCTGGCGCAGTCTTGTTCTACCTTGTGTCACTGATTATGCAGTGACAGAGCCACACAGATTCCAAGGGGGACCTAGCAGGAGACCTCACTCTCCTGGAGTGGTGCATAGGTGCACATGAGGAGAAGGAACTAAAGTGCTACTACAAATCCCCTTTGGCAGAATTTGGAGAGTTTGCAGTCCGGTCACATCAGCAGTCATGATGCCCAGACGGCTTTTGAGGCTGCAGGGGAGTCAGCCTAACTGTCCCTCAAGATCGAAGACCCTTCTGGTACCAGGTGTGAGCCGCAAACAGTATGATGGACACTCTTCCATCCAGGAGACCGTCCTGACTCAGTGGCCGGGACCTGCGCTGCTCCGGAGCTCCTCACCCAGCCTAGGTTTCCCCCAGCCTCTCCCAGGGAGAGGGGAAGGGTGTTTACCACAAGTGCTGAGTCCGATGGACTCTGAGTCACTTCCTGGAGCAGCGGTTTCCAACCTTTCTCAGCTCATGGTACATGTATACCACTTACTAAAATTCTGCAGCACAAAAAATGTATTCTATTTTTTGCTGATCTGACCAAAAATAGTTACAACTTGATTTACAAAAGAAATAATCATAATTACCTACTCTTTTTTTTTGCTCCAAAGTGACTTCTTAAAAAATTAGGTGCCTATGCTTGTATATGCGGATTTCAGGTACCAAGAATTAACCAATCAGACGCAACCTTATTACGCATAGGAACCAATAAGATGCAATGCTATATATGACCAATGTAATCATGGTTCAAAACATTCACACTGGACAGCTCTTGTTGTGTCGTCTGTTGTCCTTTTTTTTTTTTTTAAAGATTTTATTTTTAATTATTTTTAGAAAGAGGGGAAGAGAGAGGCAGAGAGGGAGAGAGACATCAATGTATGGTTGCTTTTCACCTGCCTTCAGCCACAGACCTGACTGGAGACCTGTTTTGCAACCTTGTTCTGTGCCCTGGCTGGGGAATCGAACCTGCGACCTTTGGGTTCACAGGTTGGCGCCTTATCCATTGTGCTACCAGCCAGGGCCTGTTGTTCTTTTTTAATTTGACCATTTAAGGGAAGAGAAGTCAGGTATTGCATGTTTTAAAAATTCTTGCCGCACACTGGTTGAAAATCACAGTTCCGGAGTGCAGTGTTGAGGATTCTGAAGCCACATCAAGGCTTAGGCTACATAAGGTGTATTGGTCACGTCTGTCTTGGGCAGAGATGTGACATCACTTGTACCATTGAGATTTATTCTAAACTTGGGTCTGACCATGCCATGCTCTTACCAGAAGGAAGGCAGGCATAGTAGTTAGTCTCTCAACTTGCCATGAGTTCTCCCACCTGCCCCCAGGGTTCAATGCATTTTCAGTGGTTGCCGGCAGCTTGCCGGCCTCAGGGCCTGCCTTCTCCTCCAAGCTTTGTTGGACCACGCTGGTTTCTGGATTTCTAGAAACGCAGCCTAAGGGAGTTGCTGACATTAAGTAGATACTGCAATGCATTGTTCCCAGCATTAGATACTTCCACGCATTGTTAATTATCTTTATATCTGCAGACTAATTATTTCTAATTTAGCTGTTAAATACCTGAAGTCCAGGTCAGGTTCTTATACACCTTGGCATCCTTCTTTCTAGTTGGTGTTTCTCCTGGTGGTAGTGAAGTAAGACGAGCATCAGAAGACGATTTGAATGTCTTACTGAATCTCTGTTTCCCACTGGACAGGCATTGGTGCTAGGAATGGGTTCATGTCCCCAGGTTCGGCTAAGTGGGTTCTACCAGCAGAGTTTGCCTGAACCAGGGGCGACCAGCCAGGGCCGACGTGGAACTATTGATCGGGGAGCCTCAGGTGCTGGTTCTGCCGAGGTTGCAGGAGGCCTGCACCGCAGCCCAGGGAATTCCTGATGACGTGTCCACGGGTTCCACCTGTCTCGGCTCCGTGGTCCTTGCTGTGCCTGCCGGTTGACTTAGTCTGAAAACGCTGAAGCTGATGTTCTGCTGGGTGGAGGGGAGACATCTACGTCTCCTGGAGAGGGAAATAGATTGATAGAGGAGGAAGGAGAAGCCTTGGGAGGGCTTGTGGGAATGGAAACGAGTGATTAAACATCCCTTCTTTCCAGTTTCACTCCTCCTGAGGAAAGAGTTTGTTCCTTCTTGCCTCTGGAGGGCTCATGTTTGTTGGCGTTTAGCTCCCAGATCTGGAGCTCGGAACCGAGAAAGTAGATTGGGCAGAATTCCTTTGAGTTGTGTTTTGCTGTGTCTGTGTTCATCTTTTTAGGCTTATGAAATTCCTGGAGACAAATGTGAAGAAGCATGTGGGACTGACTGTGGGAGAAGGATAGGGAGGGTGGGGCCGGGGAGAGCAGTGGGGGGAAATGGGATAAATGTAACACAACTACAGTAAATTAATTTTTTTTAAATGAAAAAATCATAAGGAAAAATGCGAAGCAGTAGACATCATAATTTATGTTACTTTATTACTAATACACACACCTGACATACCTGGGAAGGTCATAGTTCTGCATATATGCCCCATAGGCCATAGGTAAGTTACCCTTCTACCCTGTCTAGTGATTCCGTGAACCCCAACATCCCTGCTGAATTACCACATGCACACATATATATGTGTAAATATAACCAGGATATATTTTATGATCATTAAGATGCAGAGGCACTTAATGTTATTCATAATCTGCTGGGAGTCGGGTGAGATCTTAAAGTGTATTCAGAATCATCAAGGCGTCAAAGGAAGCTAAAATAAAGTGCAGCCCAGACACAATGTTGAATTTCATTTTATTGTCTTTGTGACAATTGGCCATCTAAGTATTGTTTACTAGAAAAGCCCCTTAGCTAATTTGTTTTCACAATTGCTAAGAAGAACCCTAGTAACCACTCTAAGTCTTCGAATGTTCCCTTGGTACCAGATGTTGGGCATCATGCTCTTCGTGCCCACGATCTCAGGTCACCTTTCTGGATTAATGCAAGTTTCTGATGCCACCATTAAGAAATAAACACCACCTACGCTTCTGTTTTGTGGGTTTGTGCACTTTGATCAAGTTGTACCTAGAAAGGCAGCCTTGGCTATGATGCAGCTGGTGTTAACAGGTCGTCCGTGTTCTGTTTGCCCAGCCTGTGCAAGATTCTACAGGGCATGTGATGGAGGCCTTCCTCCTGTCTTTCTCTGCTCCTCATTCTTGCCCCAAACTCCAAACTTTGGGTCATGAGCTTGGGGACAGCCTGTACATGTACATTTGGCCCATCTCCCCAGACTAGCTGCTCTTCTCACTTCCATTCATTCTGGATGTGATGATTGAAGGGACAAACCCATCTCATCTGCCTTTTGAAGATGTACTTTGCATTGCTTGGAAAGGCTTAGTTGTTAATTTTTAGCTACTGAATGCTGATTCACATTTCACCACCTGCTTAAAAATGTACTTGGGATTTGGTTTAATGATGTATGATAAGAGATGCAGACACAGAAATGACTGTCACAATGGCAGTTTATATGCACAGATACCTGGAGACCAAGGACCCACACAGTGCAGGGCCACACAGGGAAGCACCGGTGGGTCAGGACACAGAAGGAAGGAGAGCAAAGGGCAACTGTGGGTCAAAGCCTTGAGTGATTTTCACAGGAAGGAATGGGTGAGACACAGGATTAGGAGTCTTAGGACTGACTAATTAGAATAATTTCAAGGGCTCCAAGGTGTAAGAGTGCCCTGAGTTGTCTGGTCTACCTGCAGTGACTAGGTCCTGGGGTGGCTAGGGCAGGGTTCCATGCACGATCTGATACAGGAGCTAGTTAGGGGTACGGACTCTGGATGGGCTGGTCTGCGGATAAAAGGGGTGGTGAGCAAGCCAGTTGTTGTGCTGTCTCCAAACCTATAGCTCTGGGAGGAGCCTCTCTCAGGCCAGCAAGTCCCAGATGCCAGAGCGTCAAGAAGAGAAAGGTAGGCAATACAGTCAGTGCACCATCCTTTAAAGTATTTACCCAAGAGATAATAGTACATATTGAATGGCAACTCTGTGTCTGGCCTTTGTGGTTCTAGAGCCAGTGCAGAACTTGAGACGTGGTGGCTGGCCCTTGGTCACCTACGTGGCGAATAAACGCTCTAGACTCGGGCCTGGAATATGCATTAGGGTGCCTGAAATGCCACCTGTGCGCACAAGGAGAGTGCAGTCCAGTTGGAGAAGGAAACACATAAATGCAGCCTGATCATTGCCGTCCTGAAGGCTACAGTCATCGGTAAACCGGCCCCTCTGGCAGCCCCTGTTGCTGAGAACAACCTCGTGGTGTGCCCAGCCCTTAAAGCCAGAACTGGCATGGTCTCCGCCCTCCCTGTTCCTACCGCCTTACTCCCGAACCTTCAGCTCTGCTCACTCTACCTTCTGAAGCTATTGCCAAATTTGTCCCTCTTCTTCATTTCTACTGACCGCAAAGAGAAGCGCCGCGTGGTTCCACTGAAGGAAAACCACTGCCGCCCTGCTTCCCCCCCACCCCCACCCCGCTTTGTGCTGTTACACAGCAGAGCTCTGAGCACTAATTCAGAGCAGCTGCACCCCAGCTGCTGGTGGGCATCTGGGAGGGGCGCCTGGCAGGGTAAGGCGGAGCCCCTCCACCCACCCGCGGCTTATCCACGCAGAGTCCCTTTTAAGATGCTGTCGTATCCCTAGACACTGTTGTCTCTGGGGCCTGGAGCCAGCACACGGCCACAGGCGATTTCCAGGCAGACAGTTTGTCCCAGGCGCTTCCCATCTCCTCCTCCTCCTCGTGGGTCTCTTCCCCTCGGGATTCGCCTCCGGGCCTTCCCAGGAGCCGGTGCTGACTGTGCTGTCAGCTCCTCTGTGTAACTCGGTCCCATTTAAATTCCGGAATTTAAAGGTCACTCCCTCCGATGGTATTTGTGCTAAAAAAGAGCACGGGAAGGAGGGCGCGAAGTGGAGTACTTTCACATTGTGGGTGACTTTCAGATGGGGACCACAAGCCGGGGGGTCTGTTGATTCTCACCGACAACACCCATGTGTGTGTCCCAGAGCACAGCCATGATCACCCTCCCAGCCTGGGGTGCAGAGGATCAGCTGAGTCAGGGGCAGGGCCTCAGGGACGAAGGGCCTCGGCAGCAGGAAACTCCAGTTCAGGCTGTAGCGCGTGGTTTGAGGCTGGGAAGCCACAAGGAAGGTGTTAGTTCACCAACACTGCCCAAGAAGAGACCTTCCATGGGTGAGGTAGCCCGAATAGCAGACAGAAATTTCTTCCCTTACAGTTGGAAGCTAGTGGTTCAAAATCAATGTCAGCAGGTTTGGTTTCTCTGGGCGCCTCTCTCCTGGTCCTGCAGATGCCTGATTTCTGTCTGTGTCCTCCTCACGTGGTCTGTTCTCAGGGTGTGCATGCCCCAGTGTATAATGTCCGCATTTCTTATACGGGTGCCAGGCATACTGGATTGGGGCCACGCTAATGGCCTTGTGTTAACTGTAATAAATTGCCTCTTTAAAGGACGTATCTCCAAATGCAGTCACATTTCCAGTACTGGGGCGGGGGGAGGGGGAGGGTGGTAGGGCTTCTACCCTGAATTAGGAGAGGATGCAGCTCAGCCCATACAGGACGGCACAGGCGTGGACATAGAACTGCCAATTCCCATTCGTGGTCAGGTGGCCAAGATTTTGTAAGTTAGTGGGGTCTAGACAATAACGTGGTCAAGCCCTGGCTGGTGTAGCTCAATGGATAAGCACTGGCCTGCGAACCCAAAGGTGGCTGGTTCGATTCCCCAGCCAGGGCACATAACCAGGTTGCAAGCCAGGTCTCCAGCCAGGTCCGCAGCTGGAGGCAGGTGAAAGGCAGCCATACATTGATGTCTCTCTCCTTTTCTTCCTCTCCCCCTGCCCTTCTCTCTAGAAATAATAAAGCCCTTTTTTTTTTTTTTAAATCTTAAATAAATAAGGTGGTCAATTGTTGGATTCCATTATATGAACTGAGAACAACTTCAGAGGTAGAAGAAAGGATGCTGTGTATGTGTGGAATCTAAAATCCCAGGGAATAAAATGGACATGGCAAGGGGGGGAGTGCTAAACCAAGCAGTCTAGCAGTTTTGACTTTTTGCTATAATATTTGCTTACTGGCTCAATTATTTTATCATCGACTGTAGTTGCTGACAAAACAGTAGCAGGTGCCAAAGCTTTAAAAACTTGGAGTAAAATCTTGAAACTGATGAAATTCCATGTACTAAATAAATGCTCTACATGCATTGGAGGACACTGGCTATTATTTGGTTTTAACAAAGGAAACATCACCAATATTCCAAAGGACCTTGAGATTTACAGTGGAAAGCAACATGCCTGTGTGTCTTTTCTAATTAGTCCAAAGACTTGGAGGAACAATAGCGCCTTTGAGTGATCACTGAAAGAAAGGTGATTCGAGAGCCTAATCATTTGCAGTATTGCTTCTTCCATTTCTTATTGACTTAACCTAATGGTTGGTGCTCCTTCAGTCATGCTTAAATCAGTATTCTTGCTTACATTCACTGCAGCAGGTGAATGTTCGACAGTGATAGGGAAATGAAGAGACTCCTTCCCCACCTTGAGGACCGCAGTTATTAGGGAAGAATTTTGGTTGCAAACAGCAGGAGCCGCTCCAGCTGGCTTGAGCAGAAAGGTAATTCATTAAATCAGTGCCAGCACAGGCGGAACGGGCTTGGAAGCTCAGCCCAGTTTGGGTGATGCACGGCTCCAGTGGAGACCCATAGGCACTGGTGCGTGACATTGAGCATAAGACACTGCTTTAAGGTTTTCTGCTTCTGATGTCCTTGACAGTTGGGTGTCTACAGCTGCCTTTGCCCAAATTGCTTCCACAAGGCAACCTTATGTCTTGTTGGCAGAGTCCCGGGCGCATGCCTGGCTGGGAAGGGAAACTGGGAAAGCAAGTTTCTGCCTTCTACCTCAAAGGTGTGGGATCATGAGATGGGAAGTTCTGTAGACATAGGAAAGGTGTCAAAAGACATTGGGTAGACAAGAAGTATGGCAGGTATCTGCTCTAAGCTCCCAGCCTAATGGAGGAAACAAATGTATGTTTAAAACTTAGTAGGATAAGGGTTATAATCAATACATGCTCATGGCATGATGAAGATCAGAAAGCATATTGTTAACAGCCTGGAGTGGTCAGGGAAGGCTTCCTGAAGAAGGTGATCAATAACTGAGCTCGTGTTGATGGATGAGGCAAGAGGAGCAGCTCGGAGATAAATAAGAACAGGGACCCTCAGTGCCTGAATTAAAACATGCCTCCGTAGTGAGTGCGCTTGATTTAAGAGATGGAGACTAATGAAACAGGAAGAAAAGGCAGGCTGGAGTCTGACTGCATTAGTGGTGGACCCAGGTGGGAGCGGCTGGAAAGTGCTCAGGGCACCCTGCATGGGGCTGTCTGCAAAATTGACTCAGTTTGTGCCTCCCCTCTAACTCTGCTCCCCTCATGTCCTGAGGGCTGTGGCTTCCAGCAGAGACATGCTGCGCATTTTCAGAGGGGCTTTGGGAACTCTTATACAGCCTAGCTTATATGATGAAAATAAGAAGAAAAGTATGAAGTGAAAAGTACAAGACCTTTGATAACTATCATCTATATTTACATATTTTTTCTCAAACGCAGTGAAATCATCTGCTTTGCAAATTGCTCCCACTTTTCATACGTTAGATTTCTTAAAAAGTGAGTCTTCATAGCAATGTCTAATGTTGCATTTGATCAATTAATATTTACTATTAATGAGGAGGCTAAGAATGAGGTTTTTAAGACACATTGGTTTAGGGAGTTGTCACATGGGGCCCTACTTCTGCCTAAATCTGTTTCTCTTTTGCATCTCCCCACCTCAGTAAATTAGCTATCACTTGTTCACCAGCCTTCATTCCACCTTCTCTCACCAACAGCCTCCGTTCATATTTCTAGCTCATTCGTGCCCTGCGCCACTCCCAGGAGTGCCTTTCTCTCGTGCCTGGACCAGTGCTTACTGCCCGGCACTCTGCCCCCAGGACTGGTCTTCTCGAGTGTCTCTTCAGAACAGAAATATCTCTCTGTTGCATAAAACTTTCCAGTGCCGACTTCCCCCAGCTCTCAGGTAAATTCCAGGCCTTGCATGTGGCAGCCCCTAACTACCCCACACGCTGTTGTACTCCCTCCAGCCGTGGGCCAGCTGCAGGGGCCAGTCCCCAACCTAAGGGGGGCCTTTGGTTCCTGACTCAGGACCCTTGCCCAATGCCTGGACAGAGAGGACGCCCCCTGCCCGCAGGTCCTCCCACCATCTCCTCTAAGGGGCTGGTTTCTTCATGTCTTTTAGGTCTTGCGCTTAAATGGCCCTTCTTTCATGATCTTCTGTCTAAATGTTGCTCCCCCAACCTGGTATGTTCCTATTGCAGCTTCCTATTTGTTTTTCTTCTAGCACTTACTACATTAGGTTGGCTTATCATCTCTTTCTCCTCGAGTCTAAGTTCTGAGAAGGCAGGGATCTCATCTGCCTCGTTCATTCTCTATTCACAGCATCTGGCTCAGAATTGCTCAGTAAATGTTTCATGAAGCAGTAAAGCAATCTAGAACCTTCCAGCCCCCTGCCAGTCCTCTTCCCGCTCCACACTTGAGGTGCGCTCTCTCTCTGCTCCTGTGAGGTTACCGTGTGTCTCAGACTCTGTACAAGCTGCCCCCCACCCCCACCCACCTGCAGCCCACACTGGGGACTGTGCTTCTCCTGTGAGTCTCCAGAAACAGATGGCCCACACTTTATTCTCTCTCCAGTGCTGTCTCCCACCGCACATTGCAACCCTCACTCCAGGGAGCCGGGCTCTCGCTGTAACACCCACCAGGAAAAGTCACCAGCCACCCATGGGCATGTGTGGTGGTTGGACGGAAACTGAAGGTTCTCTCTCTGCCCCTACGTCAGGGTTTCTCAACCTCAGCACCACTGACATTTTGGGCAGGGTAGGTCTTTGGGTGGGTGGGGAGGGGTGTTTGGGGGCTGTCCTGAGTGTTGTAGGGGCCTGGCAGCCAGTAGTGTAACAACCCCTGCCCCTGTGACCACCAACCATGTCTCCAGACATTGCCAAATGACCCCCAGAAACAAAATCAGCCCCTACCCTCTTTGAGATCCAGCACCCTGAAAGAAGTGATGATCTGGTGCGCGACAGGTACATGAAGAATTCTGAGGTGTGCAGTTTAACCCGAATACCGAACACAGAGGCATTGGTGCAGGTCACCTAACAGCGTGGATGTTGAAAGTCTCTTGTGCTCGGACACTCCTTGGCACTGGCTCTGGTGGGGTGGATATGGTAGTTGACATACTGAGACAGTGCTGCTTTGTAGCATCCGTGAGCTCCGAAAAACTCCACGAGTTCTGTGCTTCTTGATGGAAAGATGAGTTTGCCTTCACAAACACAACATTCGTGACATGACACTTCATTCATAAAATGACGGCTAACAGGATTGTTGAGAAGACTGAGATCGTTCGTGTAGCACTCTCAGCGGCCGATCCATAGCAATTTTTAAGAATTATTATTGACTAATTACCTGTCGCGTGATATTTAAATTACACTGTTAGACGACGCACAGCTTTTGTGGTCTGTTAACTTCATATCCCCACTGATGCTCGCAATCACCCTGCACAGCGGGTGGCATGATGCTCATTTTATAGATGGAAGAAGGGAGGTTTGGGGAGGTTTGGTGTCATGTTAGGGCCACAAGACGTGTAGAGGGTGAGGATGGTATGCGATTCGGATTGTTCTGCCCTGGCCCGTGCCAGGTGGCTCAGTTCATTGGAGCATCTTCCCATATACCAAAGGCTGCATGTTTGATCCCCGGTCAGGGATGTATGGATGTATGGGAGGCAACCACCCAATTTCTCTCCCTCTCCCTCCCTCCTTCTCTCCATCCTTCTCTCTCTCTCTCCCCCCCTCCCTCCCACCCTCTGTCTGTCTGTCTTTCTCTCTCTCAATGGGAGGCAACCGATCAATGTTTCTCTCTCTCACACACACACACATACACACACAGAGACACAAATCAATAACATATAGGTAAGGATTAAAAAATGTTTACAGCCAACTTAGAGTGTGGAGAGATTTGTATTTGTAAATAGATTGCCTCCTCTACATAATTCCTAAATGAGCTCTCTTCCTAAATAAAAGTAAAAATTCAGATTTTTCTGTTTCCAGACACTGCCTTTTCATGTGAGATTTAGGAGTTCCAGGCCTGTCCACAGTTTGTCATCCACCCACCAACTTAAAAACAATTTCTTTTGGTGTGTATGTCTGTTCTCAATACACATGGGTTCTCCTTTAAAGTGATTCTGCATCACAAGAAGACGAGAATGTGTCTTTAACTCTTCCCATCTCAAGTGTCATACACAAGAATTGGTGCTTAATCAATACTTGCTGTTCCATTTTTCTTAACTCCTTTGTGCTTCCTGTACAACTAAATTGAAGACAAAACTCTTCATGCCTCTCAAGGAAGGAAATGTCTACGTTACACGTTAGCTCTGGAGAGGACTCATTGATTGTTGCCCTGTACTTTTAGGCACCATTAAGAGCAGTGTTGACAAGAGTCCTGAGTAGTATCGTCACTTGGCACACAAGTCATTCCCTTTTCCTGCAGGAGTGGTGGGTGCATGTGATTCTGACACGAAGTTATTTCTGTTCAGCTGGGTCACAGGAGAGAGTCACAATCCACTCTGTCATAGGAGGACAGTTCAGCCAAAGAAGAGGTAACTATTCCAGGAAGCCAAGCCATCATTGGTACGTCTGTGTGTGTGTGTGTGAGAGAGAGAGAGAGAGAGAGAGAGAGAGAGAGAGAGAACATGGGCTTGGGTGGGATAGAAATATCTATCTCGTAAATGGCTGAGGGGCCCTTCTGCACAACAGACATCGGGGATCCATGTTTTCAGCGGTGTCCTAAAATGAGCCTCAAACGGGCAAGTCACGAGCTTTGTCATAGGATAGACCGGGAAACTATCTATATTTTATAACATTTTAAAACTGAAAATGGCTCGGTTATCTGTGTTCCATGGGCGTGTTCTTGCTCTCAAAGGGAAAGAAGCCTAAAGAGACGAGGGAATGGGAATTTGGGTCATGATTGCCATGGCCGCGCCAAATGCTGGATCTGCCTAAATAAAATTCAGTACATGATTTTGAGGCCTTCAGATACCGTTGTGCTTTCTCAAGGTTGAGTGTCTCAGAAGGCTAGAGTGAATTCCTTTGCTCTGTTTTGAGTTTAGGGGGAAAACACCACTCCAGCCTCTGTTTGAGGTCCCAAGGTCTTCAATCTTAAAACCCTTGGCCTTTTGACTTACAGGTAGTTTATTTACTTACATCTCCTCTTCAGTTTCCAGCCTGAAGGTTGGGTACTCAGAGGCTAAAGAACCTTTTCCAAGTGACGAGTGTTTTTACTGAGGTTGTTGCTATTTAGCTTTGTTGTAAATTTCCAGATTCAGGAAATGACGGTGGGTTGGGCATGGCTGATGAAGAGACCCAGAATGATGGGACCCACATTTGTCTGGCACACTGGGTGCTCACTCAGCTCTGGTTTTATTCACGCATCTTTTAGTTAGGTGACATTCACAAAAGATCAAATTACAATTCAATGGCATTTAGTCCACTTGTAATGTTGTATAACCATCGTCTCTGTCTAGTTTCAAAGCTTTTTCATCACCCCTCTGAAGGGTTCTGTGCCCAGTAAGTCCTCGTGTACCCTCCCCCCAGCCACTTGGCAACCACTCATCTGTTCTCTGCCTGTGGTTTCAGCTATTCTAGGTCTTTCCGTATCAATGGAATCGTTCAATATGTGGCCTTTTGTATCTGGCTCCTTCCACTTAGAATAATGTTTTTGAGGTTCGTTCCTGTTACAGCATGTCTCAAAACTTCATTCCTTTTCAAGGCTGAATAATATTCCCTGGCATGGCTATACCACACTTGTTTGCCCATTCATCTGTGGATGGACATTAGGACTGTTTCTGTATTTGGGCTGTTGTGAATAGTGCAGCCATGAACATTCGTGTACAAGCATTTGGCTGAGTGCCTGTTTTGGTTCTTTTAGGTGTAGGCTCAGCAGCAGAATTCCTCAAGTTCCGTGGTAATACCATGTTGAGCTTTTTGCGGAATACAGCTTTGATTTCGATGGTTATCTCCTGGTCTCCTGTCAGAGGGGCTTTGCTAGAATCGTGAAAGCAGAGAGTTAAGAAGAGCCTGGGTGTGGGGTTTCATCAAGTGCTTTATCTGTATCTATTAATATGATTATGAGATTTTTCATCTTTAGCCTGACGATATGATGGATTGCATTAAATATTTGTTGAATGTCTGTAGTATGTGAAGCAGTGTCCAAAGACACTAGGAAGTGTGCTCAGTGGGCCCAGTAGGGAAAGAAATCTCAGATGGAAAGAGGTCCTTGTTGTCTACTCATTTTTTTGGTTTATATCTGGTTTTTAATGCCTTTTCTAACTCAGCCCTAAATCCCTGGGTGCCTACTCTGTTCTTTGCTAGTACCCAGTGTCTACTTAGTAATAAACATGATTAAGATAAAAATAAACTTTTAAAAAACCCAAAACATAAAATAAAAAGAGCCTTAAAGATCATTTGCTCCATCTTATGCATGCCAGGAATCTGTCTGCAGTAAATCTTGAAGGAGCACCTCCACCTCCTGCCTGCACAATTCTAGACCAGAGGGGTGCCCCACTTCCTGAGAAGGGCCAGTCCATTTTGGCCAGTGCCACCTGTTTGGTGGCTTGCCCTGGTTCTGCCCCATAGAGAAGTGTGTCGTCTGGAATTCATAGACACTTGGAGTTCATCCGCAGATGAGCTCCAGTGTGGAGCGGCAGAGAAAGGGTTTGGAAGTGCCATTCCCCTTTAAGCGGTTCCTGGCCCACTGTTCTGTAGCGACCCAATAATGCCGTCTCCCTCTCCCCCCCAAGGGTCTTCAAAGGTTTTCCAGGGGACTGTCACTTGATTGACAGCTGCTCTCTGCTCACCTCTGCCACCAGATGCAAAGCCCAGCAAAGGCTGATGTCTTCCTAAACACCCACCTGTGAGAAGACAGAACCCAGACTGGAAGGCTATGCACAGCTGGGAGGCTGAAGAGCCTGGGAAGCTCCTCCCAGGGGCCGCACTGCCTGGGACCTGGGCCACCTGTGGTTTATTGGGATGCTTGCTGAAAGAACGTGCTATCTACGAGATTGCTTTGTTTGGAGAGAAGGCCGTTTCTAGAAAAGCTGAGAACGTCCTTGAAAGCCACACGGGTTTGTGATGTTGATAAGGTGGAGGAAACATCACAACCAGCTCTTTTTTAAAATGAGCTTGTTATTGAAGTATAATGTATGATTAGAAAATTCACAATCATGAAGCAGTACATTCTATACGGTTCTGTTTATATGAAGTATAGTCATGAGCAAACGCAGCCCTGGTGTTAGAGGTCAGGACATGGGTTGAAGGTAGGGGGTTAGTGCTGGGAAGGGAGCACAGGTGCTAAGCACATTCTCGTTCTTGACTGGGAACAACTCGCTGTGGTTCACAACCTTTCTCGGTCTCCGCTCCGGTGCTGTAGGTGGTCTGGCCCACCCTCGGGCTTCGGGAGCCTATGTCACTCTGGGGCTTAAGTGATGGGTGAGGGATGGACGTCAGACAATGAGACTCCATTTGCTAGGACCACTCGGTGAGAAAGCTGCGCACATGTTCTCAGCTGGTGTTTCTAATTTGGTGGAACACGGGCTTCCCCTGCGAGTGGCTGTCTTTGCTGCCCTAGGCAGAGGGCTACCTGGAAATGAAGCCAGCACAGAAGACAGAAGAATCAAGATTCCTGGTGACAGTTTATACAGATCCTGCCATGCTAAGAACTATCTCCATTCCCCATAGCCTTTTAATTTACATGTGTCAATAAATTCCTTTATCGGCTCTGTTCTTCAGGTTGAATTTCTATCCCTTGGCTCCAAGGGTTTTACTGATCGAAACATTTCTCAGTCAATGAGCACCATTAGATGCACTTGTCCAAATCTGACCCCTTCCAGTGGAGCATTCAGCCTCGCTGGGTACAGGGGCAGCTCTGTATGGGGGTGGGCGTGGTGGGGTGGAGAGCCAGGGGACTTTAGAAGTAGCTTCTGGATCTGAGGGATGGGGACTTATTCTGAAGCTGTGTTGGTGTAGCTCACACTCAGTTTTTGGTTGTTTATTTGGGGCAGCATGGGGGTATTAGTGCGGTCACTGGCTCACTGCTCCCTGTCATTCTCCGGGTACTTGGCTCTCCTGCCTTTTCTATCCATTAAACAGAAGTAGAAGAGGTGAGAGCACACCGCTTGATGGGAGCTGACCGGCATAGGGGAGGTAACCACGAAGGGCCCACTAATGACCATCCATTACCAATTTATATAAACTCTGTATTTTAAAATATCCCAAATTATAAAGTACATAAAAGAGACCCAAGATATCAGTGTCAGGACGAAACATTGTTCAGATGTAGATGAATTCACTGAATCAGAATCGTCTAAAATGGAAACGATGCTGTCAGTACCTTTCGTTTGGCTCAAGGTATCGATTTTCAGCTATTCTCTTGGTGGAAAATATTCTTCAATAAAACATTTAATGAATTATGATAACCTTGTAAGTAAACAAATATCGTTAAAACAATCTCGAGGCTTGCCTGCTTTGGGCTTCTCTTCCTACACTGCTCAGTACATACGGAGCTGGTGGATACCTTGGTGTCGTGTCGGAGTTTGTTACAGTGCGTAGCTAGCTGCTCAGGAAATACCTGTAGACTTGACCTAGTTCAGTACAGGTTTTTTGGACTGAATCCCGAAAGTCGGCCAGCAGCCACATAACCTTGTTTCAACTTGATGTTCAAACCCTCTTTGACTCCTCTGCTCACCCTGACATGAATAACTATACTCTAAAAGAGAAGAGGCTTGTTACAAAATCCACAGGAAACAATAGTTTAGAGCTTCAAGTTGCTTATGGGAATAGAACCGCATGCTCTCATATCACTGAATAAGAGTTTAGAAATGACCCTTAGTTCAATTGTCCTTTTATTATTTTGGTGTGGGGGCAGGGGAGGCAGTGACTTGTTCAGTCAATGGCAGAATAGGGCTAGATCCCAGGGCCCAAAGCTACACCCACTTACACCCTGCGGCTGGGAGGGACTTGGCTGTTTCATGGGATTTCAGGAAACTTGCTTATAGTTGGAAGAGCGAAGGTTAGAATCAGAGGAAAAGGCCTGACGCTGTGCAGAGTTCACACAATTGCACGTCCTTTGTGTGTCTTCACATGCTCTGAGAGATGTTAAGCGGGGATGGGAATAGCCATAGGTCGTTTAATAATTCCATGCTCAGCGCTTGTTACAAATTCTTCCTCCTATTATGTGGCTGGTAGGAATGAATGGCTACCATAACGCAAATGTGACTAGGTTTCATTTCTTTCCCTTCCTCTGGTGAGGAGGCTGGTGCATAGTGGTTTCTAGAGGTAAAATGTGCCAAAGACTTATAGCTGGATGAATCTGCTTTTGAACTAGTATTAAGATCAGTATTTAGGGAGAGAGGAGGAAAAGGCAAAGAAGGAGAGCAGTTTAATCAAGAACCTAGTATGGAAGAGCCATGGACATGGACAACAAGTGGGATTGACATTGTGGGGGAGTGGGTGGGTGGGGAAGGGGACAGAGGGGAGTAAAAAGGGGATGGATGTAATACAACAACAATAAAATTAAATTTAAAAAAAAGATCAGCACTTAATGGAAAGCATGTCAACAAACCAGGTATTCCGCTGAATACTTCATATGGATTATTTTGCTGAAGTCTGACAAAAGCCCCAGACATTAATGTTGACCTGCTTTTCTGATGAGGAAACAGAAGCCCGGAGAGGTTCAGTAATGTGCTCAGGGTCACCCAGTTCTGCCCAAGCTTCATTCACAACGGGAGACCACAGGCCCAAAGAACAGCAATGACGATGACATTTTCAGAGCATTGGCGAGATTTCAACCTATGAAATCCAGGACATAGCTGTAGATCATGACATTTCCCCCCAGAATGATTTCGTTTCAGAGATCTGAGAAATGACAGTCCACCTCACCACCCATGTGGCCCTCAGCTTTAACCTCTCACTTTCTCAAGTCTGTCGTGTCTGAGAACAGAAATTCTGGACCTGCAGTCACTGCAGATCTTGATGATCCTGGGAGAGACCGCTGGGCAGAGCGTGTCCTTGCTGGGCGGAGGCTTTGATACTCCTGGCAGGGGTGGGGGGTGCACATCAACACGGGGACACAGCGGTCCCCAGCAGCTTGGCTCGGGAGCCTGCAGACAGGTTCCTGGGGTGCACAGTCTTGTTCTGCACTTTCTAAAAATACTCCTGACAAGCAGCTCTCGGGCATTTGGGCGACTCAGCTCCAAGCCACTGCTGCCCTTTCCGATGGAATGCTGCTCCGCCAGGCCTGTGCTCCTCCGCCAGGCCTGTGCTCCGTGGCTTACATGCTGGGGACAGGGTCAACCCTTCTCAGAGCTACAGCCTGCTCACCGGGGGCCTTTCAAAACCAATAAAGGGTATTTTGCCCTCTTTTTAGCAAGCGTTGCATGTTTGTCTGCTAGTCAGAGATGAAGTGAGATGAAATAAAAGCTTCATTGGGAGGAACCCAAGGGCAGCCACCCTGGCCTGGTGCAGGGGTGGGAGGGCCATCTTTCTAGAAGACCGGTTGCTTCGGAAGTTAAGGAAGTCCAAAGGGCAAAGATTTTTTAATTGCACAATTTTAATGCAAATTGCAACAACCTTTTTGGAAAGCCTGGTGGCAGTGTGTATGAAGAGCCCCAGAGTGCACACCCTGTCACCCAGTAATTCCTTTGGAAAAAGAGACAATTTTGTATTCATCAGAGCATCATTTATGTTAGCAAAAAGGGGTGGGGGTGGGGGGGCATAACCTAAATTCCCAACATAGAATTAGTAAACTAAATGATGGTGACTTGTTGGTTACAGTATAACACAGCGATTAAAATGTCAGTCTTTGAAAAATTGTAATGATACGGTAAAATGTGTAAGATGAAGTGAACATAGAAACTTAAACACTGCATATAGTGACGACCTCAGTTAAGTGCAAAATACTGTGCATGTACACGCACACCCTTGGGCAAAAGACTGAAGAAACTATTTAAAATTGCAGCTGCCTCAGTTGGTGAGATTGTGGATACTTTTTTCTTTTTGTATTTCTCTATTTTCTCCTCTTTGCCACAAAAAATTGATTCTGTTAAGACTTAATATTTATTTTACTTTTTTAAAAAAGATTTTATTTATTATTTATAGAGAGAGGGGTAGGAAGAGAGGCAGAGAGGGAAAGAGACATCAATGTATGGTTGCCTTTCACCTGCCTCCAGCTACAGACCTGACTGGAGACCTGGCTTGCAACCAGGTTATGTGCCCTGGCTGGGAATCGAACCAGCGACCTTTGGGTTCACAGGCCGGTGCCTTATCCAGCCAGGGCTTATTTTACTTTTTAAAGGAAGGCTGTTTCTGAGAACTTTCTTACTGGTCTTGTACAATGGCATTGTAGATGCTCAGTGAATTCGAACAGAGCCCTGCAACGTCAGGACAGGTCTGCGATTTAGTCTGTTGTGCAGAAGGAAATGCTGGTTGCAGGTGAGATAAAGGAGAAAAGGCTGAACTTGAGGCAGGTTATGGGAGTTCTCACCCAAACTCCCTTCTCTTCCTAGCCAAGAGCCAAGTCCAAGTTCTTTTCATTGTACTCCCTTGGGAGAAGGGTGGATCCCTCAGTGCCCCTTCTAGGCCAGACTGCAAGGTAGACCAATGCTTGTGTGTGAGCATCCACACATTTGTTCTCTCTTCCTTCACCTTCAGCAAACTGCAGGGTGGGGTCCCTGACCAGTGCCGGGGAGCTCACGGGACCCCCTTTGCTCACCAGAGGCCAGAGCTGTGCATCCAGCGCCCCTGCTGGTCAGTAGATGCATTTGCAAGAAAGTCATTCATTCTCCCTAAGCCTTCATGTATTCTTCATCCATGCACAGAAACAATAACAGTTTAGCTACAGGGTTTTTGCGAAAAGTGAAGCCACATGAGTGAAATGAGCCTTGGTGATGTGACAGGCAGAGGTTTCCCACTGCAGGGAGGCCTGAGGGATGAAGGCCATGCAGATGGTTTTGTTGGGTCTCCCAAATGGCCCTTTGTTTTAAATTTTTTTTTTTTAATGTTGAACATGTTAATATTGGAAAGATCAAGAGAATTCACCCTTTGAAGGGTGAGTTTGTTTGTCTTTTTTTTTTTTTTTAACTTCTCCAGGCTCTGGCATCCTGGCATGGCACCAACCTTTTTGAGCTTAGTGGTAGCTATGCGTTGTCACAGCAGCCATGTCCTCGGCACCTGCCATGCCCAGCACTTGCTTCTGTCCCTTGAAGGCCGGAGAGGGGAGCTGTTGACAGAGGGCAGAATTTCCTACCTTGAATCTCTGCCTGTGTGACATTGGCCGACCCAGCAGATTTGCAAGGCCATCTGTTAAGTGAGCCACTATTTATATCGTCTGAGATTGTCGCAAGGACTAATCACTTTCCTGCTTGGTCTCTGAAGGCATTTGACTTGACTTCTGGTGGAAGATGTGAATCAAATGGTATTGTTTCTATTCTCCATCTATCTAATAATTTCTCTGCTATATGCTATTTGATGAAAAAGTGGGCTTCTACACAAATTTAGAAACCCTTCCAAATATTCTTTCAGGTTAGCCAGTCCCTCCTCCTCTTTGGAGAAGGTTGTGTGGATAACTTTGGACTCTTTTCCTCTTGGTGAACTTTGCCATGTCATCCATTGATCTTGACCTCCTGTGAGTCTGTATATCATGCTTTTAACTTGACTCTGTTCTGCTAGTTGCTGCCTGTCTTTGCTCTTCAACTAGTGTTTGACTATCGAATTTTTCTGCTTCTATATCCTGCAGCATCCCTAGCATGTTGCAGTTAATAAATTGTTCATGGGATGAAGAGCTGAAGTTATCGCTAGAAAAAAAGTGAATGCAGGACAATGATGAACAAAACAAACAAGCAAAATAGAACCCAGGGCATGGAAACAAGGAACAGACTGACAGTGACCAGAGGGGAGTGGGAGGGGGAGAAAAGGGGGAAAGAAGGGGAAGAGTCTAGTCAAGGGACTAGTGTAAATGACCCCTGGACATGAACAACAGGGTGGGGATTGACTGTGGGGATTGACTCCCCTTGATGGACGGGACAGGGGAGAACAATGGGGGAGAAAAGGGGGACAAATGTAATACAGCAACAATAAATCAATAAAGATTTTTAAAAAATAAGTGACTCTTTTGAAGGCAGGCCCAGTAGCACCCAGGTTTGGAAAGGATAAATCTTTCATAACAGTGACATTACCTGTCCCTCCATCCATCTGTTTGTCCATCTCTTCATTCATCATCCATCCATCCCCAGCGACCAATCATAGAGCCAACTTTCTGTCAGATGCTCAGCCAGGTGGTCGGTGCCTCCAATTCTGAAGGCATCACAGCCCATGGGAGAAAATGAACCAGGCAATGATGTAGTTTGCTACTTTGCACCTGAGAGCCCGGTGAGATAATGAAATTAATATGTCTAGGTTCAGTTAACTGGCTCAGGCGACATCCAATATATAGTTTTTCTGTCCTAGCCTTCTGTGTTTTTCCTTTGTTGTGTCTAGTTTATAACCCTAAGCGCAAGCTACTTCTTACTAATGTGGTCACAGTGTTATACAGGGCTGGCCTCCGCAGGTTCGTGGGACTGAGTTTGTCTGGAATATTCTCGAGGAGTTTACAGGTGGAATTTTTTCTTGCCCATCTTGAACCATAAAACAATACTGAACCTCCTTTTGAGAACTATGGCTTGGTTGTTGGCTTAACCCTGCTCTAAAGTAGCTTCCATTTCTGTGTCACACTCATGTACTAAAAATTATATGGGCTCCTTGAGATCTGGGCAGAGTTGTTGTTCAGTTTTTCAAATCCAGGACAGCACTTGCCTCACCCATGTTTACCAGCCAGTAGCAGGAGGGCAGGCGTAGGTCAGCCACATCCTTCTTAGGCCAAAAAGGCCTTTCTGTCACAGCTGGTGGCCCAGAGTGGGCCTTACTTCATTTTAAAAATAAAAAGGGAAGAAAGTGACTTGCTTGCCGAGTGCCTTTTGCTATCATGTGAGTAATCATATATTTTTCTTTTGACATTTATTCTCTTCTCCAATATGATGTTGATGCTAAATCTGGGGGTAAAAAGATCCCCACTTGTAGCCTGAACAGGAAAGAACCTTATTGTAAAAAGACTTTCTTCTTCTCCCCCTCCTCCCCCTCCTCCTCCCCTTCTCCTTCCCTCTCCTCCTTCCCTTCTCCTCTTCCTCCTCCCTGTCCTCCTCCTCCCCTTCCCCTTCTCCTCCTCCTCCTCCTTTTTTTTGTATGTATAATTATCGAGGCTAAGGATACATTCAGGTTATTTCAGGGGGGGGTTAGTGAACTCACTAAAAAGTTTAGTACTGCTAAAACATATTCCTGGCAAGATAAAAAGCTCCGTGTTAGTGAGGGACATTTCTGTGCTTTGCTCCCACCCCGGTTGGAGGTTCCCGAGTCTGCGCAGCTAAGGCTGTACAAGGTCACTAGAGAGACTAGAAGGAGGAAGAGAACACTTAGGGTGCCCTTGGTGCCCTTGTCTTCACCTGATCATTCAAACGCACGGATACTGAGGCCTCCCTTGGATGCCCCCCTGCCTTGCACTCTGGTACTTGTTCTCAATGCCTTCTATTTGTTTCTGTTGTGGTGGCTGTTTGTCCATTTTATTATGTTTTATATTTCTAATTGAACACATTGGGGTGACTGGTTAATGAAATTATATAGGTTTCAGGTGTGCAATTCTATGTCAACTGTACATTGCATTGTGTATCCACCACCCCAAGTTCCTTCTGTTTAATATTAAATTTCAAAGTAATTTTTATATTAACAAAGAAATTCATGTTTAGTGTAGAGAAATGAGAAAATATGGTTGAACCAAAAGGGGGATAAAGACCAATAAATCCCACTACGCAGATAAAAATACAATTAATGCCCGTGTGTGTGTGTGTGTGTGTGTGTGTGTGTGTGTGTGGTAAGAGAGAGCTAGAAGTGGAGAAAGAAAGAGGAAGAATTGTATCACTGCCTGTTTTATCTGTGACTTTATTCCCAGCACCTACAATAGTGCTGGGAATAAATATTTGCTGAAAAAATAAATAAATGGATTCAAGACCTTAGCGGTCCTTCTTCCCCAGAAGTTCCGACTCATAACCTAGAGAGGCATCCTGTTTGTGGCCCCACCAAACATACGGCCAAAACTGCCTTCACTCACATGTTCACACCCACCTCTGTCATCGGAGCCCTGTCCGCTCCTGGAGAAGCGTGCCATGGGCCTGCAGCCTACCTATTTCCGTGTCTTCCCCTCATTGGAGGAGAAGAGTTCTTGTAAAGTCAAATTTCTTCTGTTTCAAGTTACACTTATGTCTCCATATCCTGTCTTACTAAAAATGAAAATACTCAGTGTTCATCGTATACTTCTGCAGCAAGGCACCCCCTAATTCATGTAAATGAAGGGTTTTAATTTTCTCGTACAAGAACTAAAGGGTCCGTTCTATGAGGCAGCAGGTTACACATTTCAGCCAAATGTGTCTGAATTGTGCCTCCTACCATTGCCAGAATCGGGGAGGTGAAAACAAAAACTACAAAAGTTGATCCATCAAGCCAAGCAGAGGGCCTGCATTACAGCAGGCCACTGACGGGCCATCCTGCAGGGCAACATTAACAACCAAATAAGGAGCTCTAACTGGAGCTTCAGGGCTCTGGCTGGTTTGGTCTGCTTGGAAGGCAGGGACTGTTGGGTGGATTCCAGGCATCCTAGGCAGAAGTCACTGCCAGTCCCCAAAGAGAGAAGAGGATAACCTCAGCTCTGACCAGGACAAAGGTCTAGGTGCAGCCAGGTTGTTGTGGCTTTGTCCTCATGGCCTCAGAAAGGTGAAGCTCTCTTGAGTGGCTTCCTAAATAGATGAGCCGTAGACCGGCAAGGGCAGATCAGTACCTACTCAGGAGTCAACCTGTTTTCTGGAGAATTGTTTTGAACAGACTCTATGGCTTTGTCTAAGGACCCAAGGGAATGAGATCTGTGATCTATCAACCGTGTCTGTCCTGGGTATGGGAGTCGGAAGGGGACAGGTATGCCTGTGGTTTGTCATCCTTGGTATAGACAAGAAGTTGGGCTCAAAAGTGGTATTTTAAACCCTCACCCTTGGAAAAGTGTTATAAAGGGCCCTGTGACTAGCATGACCATGTGATTTCTTTAAGTTCAGAGACTTTTCAGAGTGGGAAAGGTTGCTGCTGTCCTAGGACAGCAGGAATAAACAAAGACCCATGGCACTTGGTTCATTGCAAACTACCCTTATATGGAAACATCCTCACCCTGAGTTTTAGAAGCCACTTGGGCAAACTCTGTTTTTCCGCTGTGCCCTGCCCTCTTTCCGAGGAGCCCTGTGATTGGGGCATGCTTACCTCAGCTCGCCAGCACGATGATGGGTGGGCCAAGCCCCACCACCTGCTTTGGTCATGCGCACATGATGAGCTCCGTGGCATGCCGACCCCTGCCCGTGCTGCCAGCCTTCCAGGGCATGTGCAGTGCCGGCTTGTGCTGCAGCTGACGGCAAGGCTGCCTTCCCCACTCCCCAGGGTATGAATGGCTGTGCAACCTGACCTTCAGGGAGCTAGTTTTCCAAAACCCTGCCCCCTGAGCCTACCCCTGAAACCTACTGGACATGGCTCTGTCCTGCGGGCTCTCACCACGGCCCATCCGCCCCCAGTGAATGACCGCAGAGGTCTGTTGACCGAGCCTGGGACAGCTGGGATTCCCCAGGCATGGAATATATTTTTTTCATTGTGAAAACCCTGGGTCTACTTTTATTTCCAAGAGGGTCCCCCTATTCATTCCGTCACTGTGAATCTGTGCCACTGAGGTCACAAATGAAAACAGAATGGCCGCTGAGTGTTGATGGCAGATGCCTTCATGGAAGTGTCTGCCTGGCCATGCTCCTGCCAGTCTTTGCTGGCCTTGTTGGGACAGCCACCCAGGGGGGCGAGCTACATTTCCCAGGCTAAGCAACCAAATATTTGATCTGACAAATACTGTCCTTGGCCTGCTGCAGTGTGATTTTGGTTGGAACCAACGTCAGCCCAGACTGGGCAGAGCTCCTGGAGCTTTCGCTCACCCCCACCCTGACTCACAGGCCCTTCTTAGGTCCTCCTGACTCCCCCCGGGCATGAGGCTCTGTGATGCTCCGGTCCTGCTACCTGCTGTCTGGCCATCTTTCGGGATAGGCTGTACCACATTCCTGCCAGCCCACATTCCTGGCAGGGGGCAAGGAGGAAAATTAAAAGGAGATGAAATTTAAATCTCTCCACTTCACTGCCATCTGCAGCTCTGATCACACACTTGCTTGGGGCAGATTTTGAAAGGAGAGACATAGAGGAGATTTTAGGTCCTCCATGCATCACAGTTCTGGTGGGGCTGGGCTCGCCGGGCCGGGGGGTGTCTTGTAGGGGTTGACCATCCTCATCCTCATCTGTAGGACAGTGGCTGCCCGGTCTGGACCAGCCCTTAGAATATCCCTGATCTTGGTTAGAATAACCCAGTCCCTTGTCAGCACTTATTAAATTTAGGAGCAGCCCTAAGCAAGCAAGCAAGGCCTCAGGGGCTTCCTTGACTTTCTTCTTTATATGTGGCCCTTAATTTATATTCCCTTCTTAGGTCTCTGCAACAACTCTGGAATAGGGTTTACTGTTTGGATGTTTCCTCGCTTGCCTGTCTCCTGGTGAGACTGAACATGCCTTCAGTGGCAGGAATGATTTTTTTTTTTTTAATCTGTGCATCTCGATCAGTGACATGTATAGGCCCACTGATTTTTGTGTATCTGTTTTCTATGAGTAGGATAGGGAAGGGAAGGGGAAGAGAAAGCTCTGAGGGTTAAGTGATCAGGGGGCAGTCGGTGTGGGGCAGACATCTTTCTCCATCGTGCCTGGCTGATGTAGGAGTTTAGAGGGCACGAAGGGGGATCCCAGTGGCCCCCTGTGCCCTCCCTGAAGCACCCCTGGGCCGCTCTACAGACCGCCCCACCCAGCCCTGCCCGCACTGCTCCCTGCCCTCCTGCTTGGCTCTCCCTAGCTCCCCCTTCTGGAAGAGGCTCTCAGTGGGGATAAAGAGATAATTGGCCAATAGAAGATTGGCAGCTTGCTCTGATGGTGTTTATCTTTGGGCCTGCAGGCTCTCCCTACAGTGGCTCCCAAACCTGTTTGAGATAGATTGCCGGTTCGCGCAGCCCAGGCCCCTGCGGCTGGGTTTCCGGAGCTGGAGCCCTGCCCAGGCCGCTGATTTAGTTTTTCGTTTTTATGAAATCTATTGGGGTGACACTGGTTAACAAAATTATACAGGTTTCAGGTGTGCAGTTCTACAACACATCTTCTGTACCGTATATTCGCCACCCCGGGCCACGTCTTTGGCCCTCACTCCATCACCGTTTACCCTCACTACACCCTGCTCCACTTCCCCTCACAAACGACCACCCCACCCCCTCCCCTGGCAGTCACCACACTGGACAGGCAACTTCTAAAGCCACAGATCCTGCCCTTCCTATCCAACTTCACCTTCAGCTACGGAAGCGCAGGAACTGACAGTTGGGGTCACTCGGGCCACTTTGCCCCCTCCGGCCCCTGACTTGCCCAATTCTGCTTCCACACTTTGGGTCATGGTTTTTCTCCCCCTGGAAGAAGACTTTGCTCCTGCCTGCCTTTACCTTCATCACCGGTGGCTTTGGAGCCCGTTTGTCCCCCAAAGGCTCCTCTTAGCCTGGGGCCGCTCACCCTTGCTTTCTCCTTTCCAGAGTTCCTAGCCTCAGTGACAGGCCCTACAGACTAACCCTCACCTCAGTCCTCTAGGAAGTAGATAATGAGCAGTTGTGTTGTGCCAAACATTCATGTAGATATGGGGGACACTACCGTGGATGAAACAGACAAAAGCCCTGTCCACATGGAGCTTACATTCTTCTGGAGGAGACAGGTAGAAAACATAATACACAGATCTGTTTATAACATAAGCTGAGGTCTGCTAATGACAGGTGCTAGGGGCAACCAAAGGGGGTGAGGAGCTGGATAACTAGGGGTGCTATTCTAGGTCAGGATTTGGGAGAGCCAGAGTGAGAGGCATGGTGGGGGCCCATGTGGCTTCAAGGTACACATGGTTTCAGGCAGAGGGGGCAGCTGATGCAAAGGCCCTGTGGCAGGAGCATTTTCTCTATACTCAAGAAAGAGCAAGGGAGGCCACTATTCCTAGCACCTCAGGGGCTACTGGGCACTTGGGAGGCACTCAGCAAATCTTCAAATGGGTGCAGCTGGAGGGAAGAGAGGGAGTGGCAGATGAGGAAGTTGTAGTTGGGAATAAGATGACAAGGTGCTCTGAAAGCCACTGAGAGGACTTCTGATTTTATTCCAAGTATGATGGATGTGATTTGGCAGAAGATTGTCATGCTAAATGGACTTTTCCACAGTGTAGAAAAGAGACTTGAGGGGTTAGGATAAGAGGCAGGGAGATGAGACCAGTCTGGAGAGGGTACTGCAGAGATCAAGGGCTAGGGGACTTGGGCTAAGGTGGCATCATTGCAGGTAATGAGAAGAGACTGACCTCAGGATGCATTTTGAGGGTAGGGACTATGGGTTTTGGGGTGAAAAGTCTGAATTTCAAGACTTACTACATCAGCAACTGAGGAAACCCAGGCAGGGACCAGGCCTTATCCCGGGGCACACCCGGGGCCTGGGTCCCAGCTGGTGCAGTATTAAATAGTGGAGTCCACGGGCAGCCAGCACTGCCTACTGGTAATACAGACCTACTTCCATGCTGTGCTATCAGCACCCAGGAAGGTGCTTTGTGTGTTCCCAGTGCAGGGGATTTTTGTGAGGGTGGCTCCTCTGCATCACTCAGTTGTCAACAGGGAGTTAAGATGCCACCTCTGCCCCCCTGCTTCTGCCTCTGCATGGGTTGGGCGGTAGGGAAGGAGGTGGGAACAAACCCAGAAGTTCAATGGCCCAACCCCTCTCTTTCCTGGTTTAGCCACCTTTGGGGGAGGGCTGCCTCCTGTTCCCTGCACACCCTGGAGCTTCCCCTGCCTTTGCAAATGCCCTCCCAGCTCTCTCTTGAGCAGATCTCTCGCCTTCTTCTTTGACTCAGCAAAACCCCACTCCATCCTCGAAGCCCATTCCAAATGCTGTTCCTTCCGTGATGTCCCAGCCACAGACAGTGTCTGCCACCTCTGAGCCCGAGTGGCTTACCCCTCTGTATGCCACCATCTGCTCCAGGGTTTTACCCAGCCTTCTAGCACAAATGCCCACAGAGAAGCGGCTGGCCCTAATTATCTTTGAGTCCCTCCTCCAAGGCCCAGTACAGCCTCTTGAACCCAGGAGGCACTTGATCCATATTATTCAAATTGAAATGGACTTCCTTTTTGACTGATAGTTTCAGCAGCTGCAGGACACTTGTCTTTTAAAGGAGAGTTGGGTTAGGGATCAAACAGTCAAATGTCTAAGATATGTCAGACGGAGACCAAAAATAAATGAAGTAGGATAAGAACATTTTTGACAGAGACACCATTCTAGAAAAGATTTCACTGCCTTTGGCACTCTTCGATAAGAGGCAATAGAGAGTGGTGGAGACTGGGGTAAAGAGAGCATACACCCATCTAGTCAACCAGTCTTGGCTGTAGACGGTCATTGCCATAAAGTTTCTGGATATTCTGGTTTGTCCAGAGAACCTGCAAATGCTGCAAATTCAGACTTTTTGCATGGAAAATTCTGGTTTCTAGATGTTCGCAAGTGATTCCTACCCCTCACCCCCCACCACCATGGCCACCCCCTCCCCCAGCCATCCCTGCTGGGAAAGCCTGGCCACCAGTTTAGGACCTCTGATTTACTTATTAGTTTTTCTCCCTCTGAGGAAAGTAAATTTATTTTGTGAATCTCCAGGAAATCTAGCTGCTTTTCAGTATAAGGAGGATGATTGCATCTTGTTTTTCTCCCCTAGCTGTTTTCTTTCCATTGTCCTGCTTCCATCTGAGTGGGAACCCCAGGGTGACTATTATTAATTTGTGCTTGAATCCCAGCTTCATGTGGCATACACACTTCTGGAGCTTGCCTTGAACTCTGTACAACTGGCTTTTTATTTTGCTCCAGGAGTGGTTGAAATGGAGGCTGCAGTCTTCTGCAAAGCATAATTGGTTTTAAATTGCAGGTTTAATAATAATGATGTTGGGCTTAATGGAGTGCCTTTCAGCCCCTGCTGGCAGCCCTTGGCAACCAGTCACTCGCTCCTCTGCATCCTCTCCTCTGGAGGAACCAGCTGTTAGGGGTCTCATCCCGCCACCCCATCCTGATAGACCACAGGGTCGAATGACCCATGTCACCATGGGCCACTGGACAACAGCAGGCTGCTGTGCATCCTTTTGTGCCAGGCATGGAGCTCCGAGGCTGGACCTTGGAGGCTCTTGGTTGTCTTTTCCCCCTTCTTTGGGGCACCCTGGGGTTCATAAGGAATTCTGTTGGAAGACCAGCCGAGAAACTCATATTCCACAATTCGGCTTCCATGTGGAAGTTTTAATTGGGAGGATGTATTTACTTAATTGGCTATCCTCAGGCTTCTGGCTTCTTTCTGTATTTTAAGTAACTTTTTCTCATTTTTTTTCCTCTTACCAATGGAGAAATGCCTTTAGAAGGTTCAACCGCATGTGTCGGTCTCTCCAAGTGAAAAGAGTTCTGGTTCAGAAGTCAGAGAGCCCGCATTCTGACGGTGACTCTTCCTAAAATGAGCTCCATAAACTCAAATGAGAGACTCGCCTCTCCTGGCTCATTTCCGTCCGGGGTAGAGGAGTCAGCTTAATGACTTGACCACCGATGTCCCTTCCAGGACTTGCCAAGGATGATTTGCGTGTTTCTGTGAAATGACACCAAACTCTCCCTTGACCATAATTCTGTGTGTTTCAGAAGTCCATAAAAATACCACTCTACATATGTTATACAACAGACTAACTGAGGCTTGGACAAGCAAGGGCTTGTTCAGCGAAAACTCAGCACTTAGGTTATAAAAAGCGCAGAGGAGGATGTGTGGTGTGTGGCGTCTTGCTGGAAAATTACAGGCAGCGCTCGCAATGAGAGGGTAGCGGCAGTCCCCCGCCGGCTGGTGGCCGCCCCGGGGAGGGGTCCCAGGGTCCGCCCTGTGGACAGACCACAGACGCTCAGATCTTGCGGTCTGGTTCACTACGGATGACAAGCCACTCCTCGTTTGTGTTGAGTTCCGAGCTGCCTTGGCTCTGATGGCCATTTCTGGAGGGCTTTTTGTTTTTGGTGTAGATGGGAGCAAATTATAACATGCAAAGAAGGGACGGGGATGAAAAGGGAAACTCGAAGCCTCAAGAAGTGTCTTTAGGCCTGGAAGTCGGCAATGGCCGTGTTGACAGGGTTTTGGAGGAAGTGGTGCTTACACAGCTTGCAGGGGGCATCTCAAGGACACGCAATTTTGCGCCAATGTCACCTGCAGAAAGCCGATGATCAGACAGCTGTATTCTTGCTTCCCTCTTCTCCTTGGGGCACCCTTGGCTCCTGGAGGTCCTGAGTCCATGTCTCGGGGGGCGTTAGCCATCTATATCATGTTCCTTTTCTTTTTTTTCATGTTTAGGTGGTAGGCTAGATTTTTTGCAGGGCAAGATGGACAACAGAAGGTTACAGGCCTTGTTCTCTCAAAGTAAATATTCTTGAAAAGGGCTGAACCTAATGTGAATGGTACATTCGGCGGGATGGGAAACGGTGCCCCTCTTTTCCAGAAACAATTCACCAGTCTCTCTGTGCAGGGGCACAACAGCTTCGAAGCAGCGGATGTTTGCAGCTGGCGAAGGGAGCCCGGCCTGGCTGGGCCGCGGGCGGGGAGCGAGGGAGGACAGGCAGAGGAGGCTGCGATGGAAAAGTGTGTGTTTCTGTGCTGAACAGTTAGAAGTGGCTGCAAACAACTGCCCATATTGACCCCAGGTCTGACAAGGAGGGTCAAAAATGTGGGTCTAGGTTTGACTGTAGAAGCCGGTTGTCTTGAAATGTCTGTAAAAGCCTCACTATTCAATTGCTGGCCACTCACATGTTAATGGCTATAATTTAGACCTGCAGGCAAGACCGGGGCGCTACAGGCTGCGGACAGAGACAGGGCGGGCAGAGGAAAGTCCATTTTGATGGGGACAGGCAAGGACAGCAGTAAAAGAAAGTGGATCGGGGGAGGCAGTGTGGGAGAGGCCGCCGGGTGCCTCTAGGAAGACTTGTGCCTGTGCACAGCTCCAGGTCACCTGCTTCCCCTTGACCCAGGCTTGACAATGAGGCCTGGAGTGAGTTTTCCTGATGGCAGAGTCCACGCAGAGAAAGCACCAAAGGCTGTCAGCTCTCTGAGGGCAAGGACATTGCCAGCTCTGTCATCAACACATCCCCAGCACCTACCAGCCAATGTTACTATGATTTGCTGTTCGGTGGGTTATTAAATAAAAGGAAAGGGGAGAGCCTCTCAGGAAGACCTCACGCAGTGCTGGCTGGCCATTCCCTCAGGGCCCACAGAGTCCTATGGCTTCTGCAGGGCTGTGGCCTGTCAGCATGGGGACACGCTGCTGCCTGGTGGAGTGACACACCTCCTGTGCATACTTGAAGCCAGAAAAACAATATATTGGAAGGATAGTGGGCACCCCACAGAGCCAACTGGGAACTGAAGAAATGAAGAGTCCAAGTGACTGCAGGATGACAGCCAGGGCCACTTGCAGGGAGGTAAGGGGAAAGGACCAACTCAGCACTGGGGGTGTTGTTGGGTACCCCTGGCTTTCCTCCAGCAGCTGTGGCCTCTCAGGGCCGCCCCACTGTGGGGGGGCTCCTAAACCCTCCATCTGCACATCCTCCCTCAAGACCCCAAGTCCCGCTGGGAGCATCCTGCCTCCATCTACTGGGCGAACTTGGGTCCCGGCGGTCCCTGCTGTGGTGAGGAAGGTTGGCAGGCTGCAGGGCACCGCCTTACACACACAGGACCCCTCCTTCCAACGATGGAGTGGGGAGGCCATGCTGGGTGGCCACTCCAAAAACAGACATCCCCTGGGAGGAGAAGTTGAGCGAACCTTCAACGCAATGAATAATCCAGCTGTAGTAAGCAAATATGAGGAAACAGACGGAAACACCACCATCTATTTTAGAATTTTATTTCGTGGCAAAGTAGAACCAACCAGGGCCAGCAAGTTTTAGGCTCTTAAGCGTATGTTGATGGCAGTTCCCAGGGGCTATGACAGTTTAGGGGCTGATTGTGACCCTCCGCTTGGTCTCCAGGAAAAGTCACAAGAGAACAGTCAAGGTGTTTTTGTTACGGGCTCCACCCGAGCCAGTCCGGTGCATTGAGTGGCCGTGCCCAGGCGGTGGCTCCTCACCTGCAACGTGGGCTGGGCTCTGTCCCTGCCTTTCCTGAGGAGGCGCCCGCTGTGCTCCGGGCCCCACGCAGGGAGAAGGGTCGGCAGGGCCCGGCTGCCCAGTCTTGCGCTCCATAAAGTGCTCTGGCTTCTGAGGGTGAACTCACTCTTGTTTTTATTGCACTGTTAATTCCAGCTCCTGTCTGTCTCCCTAATTCATTCCACATGTCTGGTCCCTCCTGCCCGCAGCAGTGGCTGCCCAGGCTGTGCTCCCGTAAGCCAGCCTGTTGGTGGCTCTGTCCAGGGGCCCTCAGGGTCCTTAGGCGCCTCTTGTAGGGGGTGCCCCCTCCTGCTCTTGACCACACTGGACTCTATAAATTTTCCAAGGGCCTGGCCTTCACTCATTTGTATTTTCTGTCTTCTCTGAGCCTGCCCCTTAGCCAGGCTTGGCAAATTTTATTCGTTCAATGAATGCTGTGAGCACCTTGGAAGGCTACCCACCTTAAATCACACCTGGCCACGGCTGGGAAGAGCAATACCTTAAAGTCTTTTCAGTGGAGGTGGGATTGGGCACAGGAAGGTTTTGATGAGGCGATGCCCCAGAGCTGGGCAGACACAGGGAGCCTGGAGAGGGACCGCAGAGGAGAGGGCCTGGCTCTGGCCTGGAGATATGGCTCCTGGGGTGGGTGGGGAGGGGAGAGGGTGGAGCAGCAGGGAGTAGGGACAGGATGGTAGTCAGGGCCATGGGCAATGGGAGGACTTACCTTCTTCATGTGTGGGCTCAGGGTAGGTCTGCCTGTTACAATCCCATAATCTTACGCACCTTCAAATTGAGCTTCCCAAGGTGTGTGTTCCTTGGAAGAGTCTTCCCTTCCGCCCGCCCTCCCTCTTTGTGACTACCCCTCCATCTCTCCGAGGAGGCAGAGGACAGAGAGGGTCTCCCCAGGGGGGTAAATGTGACCATTTCTGAATCGACCCATTTCTCGGGACAGTATGGAAGGTGGGTGGTCCCTGACTTACAAGCAAAATGGCGAGTCCTAAAGGATCACAGAAAGAATGATGCTTTTCCCCAGCAGCCTCCCACCTCTCCCCCACCCCCGTGTGTTCCCTGGTGACAGAATGTTCCTGGTCTTGCCTGCCTGTGTACCCCACTCCCGCCTCCTCCTCCACCTCAGCCTTCAGCAGCTCGTCACCCTCTCTGCCGTTAGCCCTGCCCCAGTTCTTACCCCATTAGTAAGACGCTTACAACCCAACACTGGGGAGCCCCCACACAGGCCCTTCCAATCACCAGCCTTCGCCTCCCTTTGTGGGTGCCCACTCACTCCCCCACCCTCTTACTCCATCATTCCATTGTTGTTATTTCTGGGTGCCTGGGAGGAACAGCCTGAGCTCACTGCTGCAGAGTCAACGTGTATGGGGACCACCCTACTCGTGTGTTTTAAAAAGAATGCATGGGAACAGCATTTAGTGTACACACCCTAAGCTCTTTGAAGAGGCTTCGGGGGTGGGGGGTGGGGGGCCTAAAACTTCCTAGTATGAAATAAAAGGATCAGGTCTTTATCCTTTTCACCCAAAACTTTGATTTAGCCTGATTTACTGACCCTCTTTTCTAAAGCCCAGCATGTGGTCCAAGGAACTTTGTTAGGTGCTTCTGAAAAAGGGAGGGGGAGGGAAAGTAGAGTTAGTCAAAGTACAGTTAAATCTAAAATCCCTTCACTGAGGCACTTGCTAGAGCATTACTACATTATGTTTACTGAGGGCAGGGCCCATGTCTTTGTTGTTTATATGCATGTCTAAAACTAAAAGTTGACCAAAAGTGAGTGTTACAGCATGAATTTCCAAGATGGGATATGGATTTTGGCATCTTCCAACCTTAGGACTCTCATTTGCAGAGCATCCCCTAGGAGAGGCTCAAGGGTACCCTGCTTTAGGTGAGGCATTATTTCATTATTTTAAGGAAGCATATCAGAAGTGGAGGAGGGCTGCCCTTGATGGAGAAAATGGCCATTGGCTTGGTGGCTCTTATGTGTATATGTATATATTTACGAGCATCTACAGTGAACTCACTGTAATTCTCAAGAAGTATTTAGCCCTGGTTGGTGGCACAGTGGATAAGGTGCTGGCCTGAGAACCCAAAGGTCGCTGGTTCAATTCCCAGCCAGGGCACATAACCAGGTTGCAAGCCAGGTCTCCAGCCAGATCCATAGCCTGACGCAGGTGAAGGGCAACCATACATTGATGTTTCTCTTCCTCTCTGCGTCTCTCCCTTCCCCTCTCTCTAAAAATAATAACATCTTTTAAAAATTAAAAAAAAAGAAAAGAAGTATTTAAACAACATACCAGGTGCTTGAACAATAGAGAACAGTTCCTGGTGTCAACAGTTCCTGGTGTGAAATAACTTAAGGAATTCCCATGAAGCAAGCCTGGAGGCACAATCAGGAACAATACAAAGCAGTATATGATTGTCAGTATGATGCCAACAGTAAGCACTATGAACAGTTGAGAAAAAGGACATGCTTAGGATTATCATGAAGACATTTGGGAGAAAGTAGGAGTAGAGGTGGATATCAAAAAATGGGATCGATATGAATTATAGAGCAATAGAAAGCCCAATGAAAAAAGTGGGGAGACAGGCATAACAGCTGAGCTGGATGTAATCCTAGGCATGCTGGGTTGAAAGGTACCACAGAGCCTCCCAGTAGAGATGTCCTAAAGATAGCGAGAAGTACTGTGTTGGGGTTTGCGTGAGAGGTCTCAGAGAAGGGAAAAGTAGAGCACTAAGGGCTCAGAATTGCCCCTTCCATTCGATCTCATCCTAGGGACAGGTCAGGGCAGCAGAGGGGTGTTGGGGTCTATCGCTCTGGGAAAGCAGGAAGGTTGAGTTTGTGCAAAAGTTGGAGAGTATGAAGCAGACATTAAAGGACCAGTTGTAGGAGCCAAAGTGACCCCTGGATACCTAGAAACTTCCTGAATCAGAACGTCTGGGAGTCTGGACATATGGATTTGCAAACAGGCATCTGCTGGGTCTACAAGGTCTGTCCCAAAAGTGTCGGCCGCACAAACTGTTTTAATTATATTGACATTGGCTCGGTACTTTTGGGACAGACCTCGGATGTACCATTTCACTGACCAAATGTCAAGCCAGGCAGGTAAATGGTATAGGAGAAATCCCACTTAAATACTAACAGTCTATCAATTTATGCATTCTGGCTTAATATGCACTTTCTTACTTTCTGGAGGTGGTTGACATTAGTTAACTCATTCATAATTTTTCATGGCACCAACAGTTAACTGAGCAGCTCTGTCGCACCCTGGCCAATTAACATTCAGACAAAGCTGCTGGATATCTGTCATACCAGCTGATGATTTTCAGTTGTTAAAGTCATGAGCACAATAATAGAATAAGCTCTACTTGTAGATATATTTTAAAGACCAGACTGATTTAGCAGCAGTCGTGTGATACTGAAGTGGTGACAACATTCCCTCGATTATACATTGAGGTAAGATGTCAGCTGATGACTCTAATGTCAGTGTGCTGGGGGTCAGGGCCAGACTGGGGACCTGACACTTGAAAATCACTGGCACAATATCTAGACTAGGTGTACAGAGTCTGAGAGGCATAAGCCATGGGCCAAAGTCAGAAGGGGACAGAGGGAAAGAAAAAGGGGGTGGATGTAATAAAACAACAATAAAATAAAATTTAAAAAATATATATGTATGTGTATATATATATATATATATATATATATATATATATATAGTGGGGGGAAAACCAGAATAAACCTTGATGTATTTTTAAAAATCTATGTAAAACATAGTGTATGAGAAATGTATTATAAAATGTTACAGTTATAGAAATATATATAAAAAAAGAAGTCAGCAGCAGGCACAAGGACAAATGGGATAAGGTAGACACATTCTTTTGTGTGTGTTATGAAATATATGAAGCGTAATATTTATTGTTTAAAAGTACAATTTGGTGGCACTAGGTACATTCACAGTATTTAGCAATCACCACCACTGTCTTAATTCCAGAAGTTTTTCATCATCCCAAAAGGAAACCCAGACCTGTTAAGTAGTTCCCCCATATTCCCTTTCCTTCCAGCCTCTGGCAACCACTAATTTGCTCTCTTTCTTTAGGGATTTGCCTATTCTGGGCATTTCATATCAGTGGAATCATGCAATATATGGCTTTTTTGTAACTGACTTTTTTCACTTAGCATTTTGACTTTAAGGTTCATCCATGCTGTAGCATGTATCAGTATATCATTCCTTTCTATGGTTGAATAATATTCCATTGTCTGAATACACTGCATTTTGTTCATTCATTCATCAGGTGATGGACATTTGGATGTTTTCCACCTGTAGGCTATTGTGAACAGTGCTGCCATGAACATTTGTGTACAAGTTCTCTTTACACATCTGTTTTCAGTACTTTGGGACACATACCCATGGGTGGAATTGCTGGGCCATATGACAGTTGTATATTTAACTTCTTGAGGAATCGCCAAACGTTTTCACAGTGCACACCATTTTATGTGATCTCCAGCAATGCAAGAGGATTCCAGTGCCTCCACATTCTCACCAACATTTGTTTGACCAAGACTAATTCTTGTTGTAAGAGTTTCGCAGCCATTCAAGGGCCAAGGATGCCCCCAGTGGATTACCCCTTCGCTAGTCTTCAAGACCTGGCTGTCTGTGATGTTGGTCTGACAACCACCATGAGAGTGACTAAGGGAGAGGGCAGGCCTCAGCCAAGAGCTTCTTATTCATTCAGTTGCTCAAGCTCAGTTCACGGCCTCAGCACCTACATGGGGTGTGCCTTCCTTTGCCGTCACTCCCTCTGGTTCCAGAGGAGGCCATTCCCTGCCTTCGGTGCGACCATTCAACACTTGACCTAGTTCACGGTCGTGTATCAACTTCAATAGAAGTCCCATGTCAGGATGGTTGAATGCAGCTGGCTGTGTGCTATCATTGGCCGCAAGTCAAAGCTCATTAGATGGAAGCAGTAAATAATATCAGGATTGAGGAGGGAGGGAGATTTTAAATCAAGTGCTGGGCTTGAGAGATAATGCAGCCTGTTCTCTCTTGTATCTTTCCCCCTTGGAGTGTACTCCTCAGCTGTTTAAACTAGGCCTGACACTTATGGGCATGTTTTCAGCCCCCTCTCCTGCCCCCACCCCTCTACCACACACTTCCCCTCAGCAATGAGCAACCTGGGAATAATTTGACGTGAAATCAAGGTGGAGCTCAGTAGAGCGGGTAATTAAGAATGGGATTTCTTAAAGCACTTCCGGAGTTATGAGAAGTCAGAAATGCCTTTTTCAGTTGAGTAAGAGTTAGAGGTTCGTGAGGGCAGTAACTGAGACATCATTATCTGTGTTCTCAGAAGCTGGGGGGCTCCAAGGATAGTCCTCAGTAACTTTTATGCTGGGGTGAATCTCATCAGCATTGGCGTGAGCTTGGCTCCTTCCCACCGAGCCCCTCCCTGCCAGACACTGCAGCCCCCAGCCCTGTGCTCTCCACTGCCAGGCTGACCTGCGTGCTGAGCACCCAGTCCCTAGCCTTGCTGGCCAGGCCCCTGCATGTGGCACACCGTCCACGTCAGCCACCAAGCTCTGCCCTTAACCGCACTGTGGTTCCTTGCCCAGAGCAGACTAGCAAGAAATAAACTCACCAAGCCCCACCATCACCACCACCACCTTTCCGCAGAGAAAGAAGAGTGTTCATAAGCCCTACTGGAGGGAAAGAACTAAGTAGGAATGAACCACTTAGGCCAATTCTTCCTATGAACTTGAATAGAATTTGAAATTAGGAACCCGGAAGCCTTAAGGAGACTGAGAGGGAGGGGTGTCAGCAAGATGGCAGGAAAGGAAGCCTCAGACCTTCTATCTCTCCGTGGAGACATCCACTCAGCCACTGCATGTGGATCAGGTCCCTCGGTGAGAAGTGCAGTGAAGAGGTCCCTGCAACCCAGGTGAGCACGAGACCAGCCACATTGACTCTGTCATCTGACTACAGGTTGGAAATGGCCAGCTGCATGCAGTCTTCCTTCAAAAATTTGAAAATAAAGGAAAGGAGTCATCCGACCGCTAATAAAAGACGGATCCCTGTGAAGTGGGTCCCGCAGAGACCTCATGTGAAAGGACAATAGCCTGGCCATGGATTACTAAAGGGAGAAGCCTTCGGGGAGTGAGCCACAGAGTTCGGTCAGGGCATCTGCTGTCCACTCCTTCTACGCTTCTGCTAATGGTGACCAGAGTGTCCCAGTCCTGGAGAGGAAGCCACTCCTGCTCCTCCAGGCAGACTCTCTTCCTCTGTCCCCAAGCAGCAGTGGTCTCACTGCTCTCTAGTTTGGAGTTTCCACCTTCAACCTTACACCCAAAACCTAAAATTGGGAGAGGACTTTTTATTGTTTTCAGTGGAGGATTTCGAAGATGGTAACTTAAGTTATAATGAAGATGAAAAGCCATTTCCTGCCCCCCACCGCGGTCTCTCTTTTCTCTCTTCCTCCCGCCCTGTTCTCTGAAAAATGCAGCTTGAGAAAAGGTGACCCTGGGGAATAGTGGATGTGAGAAAGCTGTGAAGCCCGAGCTGAAAAGCCATTAGCTGTCCTCAAGCAGTCTCCGAGCAGGAAGCCATCACCATGATTTAGGCCTTTGTCAATAGGTTTGCTGACAGCATGCTGTGTGTCCTGAGGCCCCACAAGAAGCGGCTGGCCGTGGCTGAGGTCACCGCTTTGCCCAGCTGGACCGTGTCTTTGCAGTGACCCAAGGGGCAGGGAGTAAGAACAGGAAGACCTGATGGGCTATAGCATTGAATACAGAGCCAGCCATGAGCTGTGGCTGAGGTTTCGAATTGATAAATTAAGAATGATGCCTGCTTGGTTTTTGTTGGGTATTTCTTTATGTTAAAAAAAAAAAAAATCCAACTTTTATTTTTTTTAAAGATTTCATTTATTATTTTTAGAGAGAGGGGTAGGGAGAGAGGCAGAGAGGGAGAGAGACATCTCTGTACGGTTGCCTTTCACCTGCCTCCAGCTACGGACCTGGCTGGAGACCTGGCTTGCAACCTGGTTATGTGTCCTGGCTGGGAATTGAACCAGCGCCCTTTGGGTTCACAGGCAGGTGCCTAATCCACTGAACCACCAGCCAGGGCTTCAACTTTCCTTTATAGAACTGTATCCCATCATGTGAAAATCAGATGTCCACATCTGAAAGATTCTAATAAATAAGTAAATAAATAGGAGAAAACAGTTCCATGGTCAGATAAGTTTTAAATGCTCTGGTTTAAGCTGTAAACAGGTTTCAACAGTCCAGGACTTAGCAGAGGTTCCCATAGGAATGCTGGCTTTAAGAAGAGTGTGTCAGAGACAGTGGTCCTTTCTGTAGCTGTGGCCACAGAAGCCCTTGTCAGCAGGGCAGCTCCTGGAAGTGTCATTTGGTGGAACAACCTCGGCTGCTCTGTGCCCGTTCCTTGGGTGAAAGGGCGTCATTGTCTCAGTTGACTTTCGCGTTAGATGACGCAATACTGTGCATTCACTTTGACGACGTTTTGCTAAATATTCATCTGCTAGTTTGCAGTAAGAGGAGGACTATTTAAAGGTTTCAAACAGCCATATATCATCTGCTGTTTCAATAATGAGGAAATGGAGGCCCAGATTGAGGAGACAGTTGCCCGTGACCTCACTGCGGGCCGGTCCGTGTGGGGTCGTGCAGTGCAGAGCAGGGTAGTGCCTGGCTGCTGGCTCAGGGTCCAACCACAGGCCCCGCGCTCTCCGCGCATGCTCTCCTTGGAGCCTGAGGACATGGCTCTTGGCATGTCCTGTTGGTTCTTCATCCATACTTCTTGGGAGGATTTATCCAGGTCCCTTTCACTTTGTCCAATTTGAGTTGAGAGAATTCTTGCCAAATGGTTTTGGTAGTATGTCTGAAGGCCGAGTGACAAATTGGGAACCGCTAGATCCGCTCTTTGGAGCACGTTCTTCCTAACTAGGCTACCCATTTTCGCCTGTGAGCTCAGCTCTTCCTTCCAGAGCTGTCATTCAGTCTAGAGGCTTAGCCCAGCCAATGGTGCCAACTGCCTGGAACCAGGACGTGGAGTCAGGTCTCTGTCCACCAGGTGAGGTAGACAAGGTTTTGCATCAAAGGGAATCGGCAACAGCACACTGCGGCTCAGACGGACAGTGGGCACCAGAGGCTCCAAAGGCTGGAACCCAGGGAAGGGCAGGCTGGCGGGCAGCTTGCGACACCTCCCAACCGTCTGTGGGAGGCCCAGAGCGGCATTCCAGATGCTGAAGCTCACGTTAACAGCAGCAGAGAGAGATGAGGCTTTCTTCGGGCGGTTAGAACTAGGAGCGTGATCGGGATGTAAGCAGTCAGGAGGGTAAGTTGATGCTGTGTCTAAGGGTATGCCAGTGGGCAGGTCTGCAGTCTTTCCTGCCAAGTGTCACAACTGCCCTGAAAACAACCAGTGGTGTCGAGCAGGGACAAGGATGGAAGTCTTCAGGGAAGCCCATGGGCTTGTGTGTAAGGAAATGGGAGAGGTGGAGGCTGAGAACCACAGCACCCTCTGCCCTCTCCCTTGTAATCCGCGCAACCCTTGGCCTTACCACTACTCACATATTCCCTGAAGGCGGAACAATACCTATTCTGTTCACTTTGTGTTGCTTGAGCACAGTGGGCCCAGAGGTGCTCAGTAACTAGTGAATGAATGAACGAATCCTTTATGAACGGGAACTGTTGAACAGTAAATGAAGATGGAATTAAATCTGGGCAATGCCGGTGGTACGGCCCCACCTGGACACAATGGTTTCCAGACCCCTGCAGTCTTGTGCAGCTTGTTAGAATCAATGTTGACCAGACAGTCTGCCTGTGACATGAGGCTGAACTAACCTGGATAGAAGCAAATGCAGTTGGATCCAGGGCTACAGTTCTGCTTCTATTTTGGACAATTTGTTGGGTAAACATTTAGCAGATTCTGTCTCACCTCACTAAGAATAAAAGAGAAGCTTTGGGTCAGAATCCCAGGGCCCAAATTTGGGCCAGCAGTGAGCACCGAGCAACTGTGTTCCAGCTACCGGTTGTAATTTGGAGTTTTGCTGTTAGAAATGGACAGCAGATCAGACAGGAAAAAGTGCAGCGCCTTCAAGGTAAAAAGGGGGGTGTGGGGGTGAATTTAAGTTAAATTATTCAATTTAATTTTGAATAATGGAGCCAGGTTTCCTCCCAAGCTGGGTGCTTGGTTTGTAGTTTTAAATCGCTCCTCCTGATACTTGAAAACCCTGGTATGTTCTGATCCACGGAAGAGTTGGAAGAAGGTGATTAACTTTTAATGCGAACTGCAGATTTTGGATGTGCCTGAGTGGGCGTGGAGTGTGGCCGGGTTCCAGGCGGAGCCCAGCGGCTGCAGTCCCGGACTCGGACTGTGGGGAGGTGCCTGGGAGGCACGTCGCCCATCAATAACATTGTGATTGATGCTGATGAAAACTTTCAGACAACATGCTAATGACTTTCAAGGGACCAGATCTGGATTTTGGTTTTGTGTTGTTTTGTTTTGTTTTTCTCTCGTGCTCAGTGGAAGTCTCCTGTGCGTCCCCCATGGGGTCCCTGTACCTCACGCGTCCTTGTCGGTTCTTTGCCAAGACTTATGTGCTCTGGCAGGCAGGCTGCGGCCGGCTGTCCTTTTCCGAAAGATGAAAAGCATGTCGCTGAAAATATTGGTCAGGCCGGACGAAAAGCTTTGTGAGTTCTGCGTATGCACAAAGAAAGGGAAAGTAGGTCACGTTTGGAGCCTGTTCTGCTCATGAAAGAAACAGAAAAGCAGATAAAGAAGGAAGTGTCAGCTAATTTAGTTTTATCACAGCTTCTGAAGCCAAGACGCGGGGTCTGACACCATCCCTGCTCTCAGGGGTCTGGCACAGGTTTGAAGGAAGCCTCCCCAGGTGGACTCACTGAGCCACTGGGGCCCATGCAGAGCCAAGACCCGATGGATGGGTCCCTAGTGTGTGTGCTTCAGAGTTTGATTTGCAGCTGAACAGCAGGCATTTGGGCTTGAAGAGAGTATTTTTAGGGCTTCTTGGGGTCTGGGGGTGCCTCCTGAGTACGTGCAGCCTTGGGGACCATGGCTCTCCCAGGTCCCGGTTCTCTGGCTGCTGCTGGGTTAGGAGTTGTGAAGGGAACTGGAATCCTTCTGTAGGCCTGTGGGATGTCATGGACCAGGCCAGATTCCTCAAGAGAGGTGCTAATAGCCATGGCTGCCCAGAATAGCCTGACATGGACTGAGCCCAGTGTCCTGGAGAGCTCAGCACGCTTCCCTTCAGAGGGTTGCTTGAACGAAGAGTACCAATCGGTTTCTTTGGAACTCCTGCTCTCCTGTATTCTCAGTGTTAGAAAAAAAAACACTGTAGTCATAGATGGCCTCAGCTTTCAGTTTTTGCTTTTTGGTTTTTTGGGGTTTTTTTTTTCTTCAGTTTCTTTTACCTAAGGTTTTTGTTTTATAAAGTGTACCTTTTTTTTTTTTCCAGGAGTTGTAAAGTCTGCATTTTTTTGTGTGTAAAGAAAATTGTGTGGTTATTAAAGACACTTGCTGGCAGAGGAAACACTACAGCGATGCAGTTTGTCAAGGGAAGAACTCTTGGGTTATGCAAATAAACCCAGTTTAATAGAACTGCTTGGGGAGCTCTGAGTCTCCTGTGTTTGCTGGTCACAAACTGGAAACCTCTGCGACAATGGGTGACATTCTGCTGCTCTGTAGCAGACAAAAGAGGAAATTGTAATGTAGGCACTGTGTGTTCATGTAACTATTTAGAGCCCTTGGGCGATCCCAGTCTAGGCATGGACTAGCATACTTTGGTGCTTATCTTGTGTATAGCTGGCTCTCGTCTCCCTCAGTTCCTCACCGGCGTCTTTAGTAAGATTGAGTCAGAGCGGACCGTGCGTGAGGCATGAAGTGTTACAGCTCTGACATCTCGGGGTGATGGGGGTGTTTTTGCAGTTGCCAGGACCACCAAAGTTGACGCAGGTTGGCGTTGTGTGGAGAGACAGAGGCGGTGGAGTTAAGACAGGGTCTGGCAGGTCTGTTTTTGGATTGGCCAGGGTCCATGGACAGGAAATCTAAGTCAATAAGGAGGCAAGTACAGGTAGTGGAGCCAGGTTCAAAATTGAAAACGATTAGATCATTTCCTCACCAGCAAAAGCAAGGGCTGCGGTAGACCAGAAAGACTGGAGTATTTCGTGAAGCCAAGGTCAACTGCCTGGCAAGTCCAAGGACAGCTGAAGCAAGAGGGGATGTGGGTGTAGTGGAAAGACCTGCTATTCTCCGCTCACTCCTACCTGAACTTGGCCTCCCTGTGCCTGAGTTCCTTCAACCTCTTAAATAACATGGTTAGACTGGATCAGTGACTTTCAAACTTACGTTTTTTGAGGCACTGAACCCTTTCTTGAAACAAGATTTTGATAAGAAAGCTCAATGTGCAAGTCAAATGAAAGGGGATGTGCTCCAAGCAGCACCGTGGGGAGGAGCTGGACAGGGCAGCTGAGCTCCGGCTACTTGTCCCACCTTATGTGTCAGGTGGTTTCCAGACCTCCTGGGAACAACAACAAAAAATACTAGGTTGGTCCCAACCTGTGTGGCTTAGTTGGTTTGGTGTCAGCCTGCAAAGCACAAGGTCACTCAGTCAGGACACGTGCCTGGGTTGCGCGCTTGGTCCCCAGTCAGGGCGAGTATAAAAGGCAAACCAATCAATGTTTCCTTCTCACATTGACATTTCTTTCCTCTCTTTCTCCCTTCCTTCCCCTCTCTCTGGAAACAAATGATTTTTTTTTTTTTTAAGATACTGGATTGGATAAAATTTTTAAATCCCTTCTAGCTCAGAAGTTTGGCCAACAAGATTTTGGAGTCAACGCTACCTTTTTTCTAAAGCTGCTCACAGTTTCCCAGGTACTTTTTACCTGGAAGGTGGCACCTCCTGTTCGTAAAAGGGTCTCATCTCCGCAGGGTCAGGCCTCTCTGTGAGTCACAGGCCAACCCAAGGTTTCTGCAGGCCAGCCGAGTGACCAGATCCAGGAGGCCCTCCGCCAGAGCCGGACTACAGTGGACACACACGCTGTCCACTGTTTGCCTGAGGAGACATGGTGGACCTTTAGACAGATCCCTCGACCCAGGCCCCTCATCTCCCTGAGAGGTGGAGGAATTTGGAGGTGGGTCTTGAAATCCGCAGTCTGTGGGACTAAAGTGAAAGCGGTCGAGAAGCACCACCAGCAGTAATGCCAGCATTGACACATGCTCAGTATCTCCTGTACAGGCAGGGGAAACATGGTGCCATCTTACCTTCCTGTAGAGACCGCAAACCAGCTCCAACCCAGGCCAAATTAGGGCTGGTAACCCCCTTTCCTTTACTCAAAAAGGTTGCCTGAGACTTCTTCACCCATGAGAAAATGGGGGCTCAAGTTGTGTTCAAACTGTGCTGTTAGAAATGCAGGGTCTCATGAAGCATTCAATGCAATTGAGAGGGAAAAAACTCTGAAATTCAATATTCATACCTGGATTGTTGTCCCTGCTCTGCTCCTGGCCATGGGGTTCATGCCTGTTCAATTGAGAGGGCACCCCACTAGGCAAGGACAGAGTGAGGTTTCACAGAGATGAAAATGTGTTGAGGGTGGTCACCCTGCTCAACGAGCAATAGGAATGGCCAGTGTGCAGCTGCTGAAAGCTGATCCGAATTCCTGGAGCCTTGGAGTTGTCACTCCCACAGAGCCTGGGGTTGCCTGGGCTGAGATGCCTGGCTGGTCATTGCTCATGTACAACAGTAGCAGCTTTGTGACCAGGGCAGAGGACCCGAAGCCAACTCCGCCCCACTGCTGAGCCTTGAGTGGGCTGAGCGTGGGCTCTGTCCACCTGCAGCCATGTCTGCTCACCTGTTCTTATTACCCAGAGTTCTGCCTGCCTGGGGGGTTGATGCATATTTGGGATTTCATCACCACCTACACAGAATAAAAACCTGGGAGGCCAGGGGAGGGAAAGATTAAAGAAGAGAAAGGAGAGGACAGGGGTGAAGGAGACAGCTCAGAGGAAAGAGAAGATTGGTTTTGTACAAAGAATTCATATTCGTTGTAAAATATACGTATGAGGTCTGCCCCGAAAGTATCAAACCAATGTTAATATAATTAAAACAGTTTGAATGGCCAATACTTTCAGGACAGACCCTACATATAATAAAAGGTTTTTAAAAAGTACTTGTTAGTCTCACCACCTAGAATGAAAAGGGTTAATGTTTTAGCTACTTCCTGACTTTCTACACACGCACACACACCCCAATACCAATGTGTATATATAAAAAGACCCATGAATGAAAAGACTATATTTAGCAGTGTGTCAGTAATGTTTAACAAATGGCTAGGAGAGACACCATCCTGGTTTGCAGTATTTGCCAATTTCCATGGTGTAAATATTCCCAGCATAGCCAATGTCAAACTACCAACATATTGTCAACAACTTGCAAATTCCTGAAAATTTAATAACCAGCCATTGGGAGCCAGCAAGAGCCAGGTCCAGCACATTACTGACCAAGTTTTGTTCTCTAACTAGCCTTTCTCCCTCCCAACATTATGCAAAGTCTTTACGGCTAAACTTTTGAAAGTTGTCTTTATTAGAATAATCTTTAAATATTTTTTCAATTACAGTTTATAGTCAATATTATTTTGTATTGGTTTCAGGTATCCAGCACAGTGGTCAATGGGAACACTTCGTACCGTATATGATTGTCAAATTGCTTTGTGAATCAAAATTGTTTCCCTTTTAGAATCAAGAGCTGGATCTTGGCCTGTCCTGCTGATTGTAAATGTTGCCTTTTAGTTTGAATTTGCCTGTTTCTCATGTTCCCTAGATCCTTATATGAGTAGGGAGTGGACCTACTATGCTTTATTAGGTGGCATGAATAGAAATGTGTTTGGGGGGGAAAAAAGATTAATGTGATCAAGGGAAAGAGAGTGTGGTGACCAGGAACTGATTCTCCAGTCCATTATCCCAGGACAGATTTGACTTAATAGAGGCAATTTTCTCCTTTGCAGCTCTTTCTCCTTGGCCCAGTGACTGGCTGCTATGGTTGTCACTCATTTCCCCTGGCGTTTCTGATGGAAATTGGCCCCCTCCCATCTGTCTGATGAGAATCAGTCTACAACGGTTTGGCCAGCAAATAACCTCCTAATCATCTCCATGTTTTCGGAGTTGAAAGGGAGCTCTGGGAAATTGCAGGGAGAGAGGGAGCACAGCGCTGCACTCACAAAGCAGCAGTGTGTGTGTGGCGTCATCTCCTGCTTGGCTCTGGGCTGACACGTTGGCCGGGCTCGGCTGGTGGACGGTTGCATCTGTGTAAGAGTTGGTGGAAAAATGAGTGGGTGCCGAAGGCCTCCCACACTGGAGTTTTAATTCCCTTAAAGAGTCTGAGCTCTGTGAGCTTCTGGTAACAAACCTGGCCCTCCCAGGCCCAGTGAACGTAGGCAGGGCGTTTCCAAATAAGACTTCATAGGTGTGGGGAGCAGGCTGCTGTGGGTGGCTGCAGGGGAGCGGGGGTCCGTTGTCCCAGCTAGGAGGAGAGACTGGGCCTTTCCCTCTACTTGTGCAGCCAGCGCGAACAGAGAATGGCAAGAAATCTGGTTTGGATCCCTGACAAGAGGGTCAAGTTCAGACGCCTGGCGTGTGAGAGCCAGAGACAGAGCCAGCATGAATAATACGCCTCCCCGTGGGGCAAGCCCTTAAGCCTCTCCAGTTCCCTGGGTCACCTTTGACTCCTTTATCCTCTTCCCCACCAACCTGCTTCTGAGTGGTCACCTAGACAGGTCAACTCCGCCTCAGAAATGGCCCAAGAAACTACCCGCTTTCCCTTGTCCCCACTGCCCTGGTCCAGACACTCATTATGTCACATCTGAGCTAGGGGGACTGAAAGGCCAGTCTGAAGACTGGTCTCCCTGCTGTCTAGTGTCACTCAATCTGTGTCCCTACAATACACTGTTATTTTTTAATCAGCAAAGTAATATATTTTAATAAGCATTTAGAAAATCCAGATATTTAAAGGTTTAAACAATAACAACACTCATAACCTTACCTCCCTGAGATGAAAATCAGTTATTTCAGTGAAAATCCCTCAGAGACTCTTTTCCTTCTTAAACACAATTGATAATCAAAACTGCTTTGTAACCTACTTCCTTGTGTATTATGTGAACATTTTCCAATACTGATACTATTAGAAAATGAAATCACAAATCTGGTTGCATCACTCCCTTGCTTGAATAATTACATAAATAAAGTAAATAAAGCCACCATTGACCAAAACCCACTGCCTACATGAAGAGGGTCAAACTCCTTGGAACAGAAGGGAAGACCTATTGTAACCTGACCTTGTCACTAGTCCTCTGCCTCCACACCACCCTTGCACACCCTCTGTGCCAATCCTTGTTCCTTTCGCAGGAACACAGTACCTACGAGTTCACTCTGAGATCCATATGAATTGGCTTGTGTAAGTGACCCCCATCTCCCGCCATTCCCGCCGTGTGAATTCCTTCATTCTTTAAAATTTACCTTAAAGTTATTTATGTGTCTGTCCATAGGAAAATTAGGAATCTCTTGAGAGCACAAACAGAACTTACTCAGTTTGTATTTTTAGCAACTTGTGGTTATGCCTGGCACAGGGCAGTAGGCGCTCAGTAAATATTTATGGAATGAATTGGCCTCCATTTGGTATGTGTGTTTTCATCCTCTTGCCAGTTTCACGTGTTTGTTTTTATTGGTATTCATGGTTAATCCATATTATATTTTCTTTTCCTCTTTTATATGTTTCAGTCTTGCTGTACTGAAATAAGAGCTCCTGGCTTGAAGCCATCCATTACTTTAGTTCTGCCTTCACTGGTGCATTGAAGATGTCCTTGGTTTCTGGTGGTTTTGACGGTGCTATTTGGAATCCCTGAGAAGCAAGCTTAGATTTTCAGAGTCAACAGCCCAGAATCAGGCCTCCAGGCCTCTTCTGAAGAGTTGATTTATAGGTTTGTGGAAATGTTTGAAACAGGAGAAGGCAACCTGAGTAGAAAGTAGGACCTCCACCTTCAACACCAGTGAGCTAGCCCAGCACGCAATAGAGAAGAAGACAAAAAAAGTCAAGTGCAGGAGGAGAAAATTGGATGCAGTTGGCCTAGGGCTCTGCCCTGAACTGGGCGATTCTGCACCTTAAAAATGCTCAAGGGACTCTGGTCTTGGCCTCTGCTCCAGAGGAAAATGCCACATGCTGCTTCTTGTGGATCTGAGGATGCTTAAATGCGAAGGTGTTGCTAAGAGGAGGAGTAAATTTATCTTTATTTCGACGCTTGATCAACAAACATTAAATTAGGGTTATCTTTATTCCAATGTATAGTAAGGGGGAGCTAGTTGATTTCACTCCTTTTATGGGTACTATCTATGCAAAAATAAGGATGAGCAGATAGAAATAGAGACAGGTATGTCCACCTTTATTGCCGAGAATGTCAAAAGTGTGAATTTGCCTGTCAGTCTTTACATGACCTTTTAATAGATACTCTGAGCACAAAACCACATCATAATAAGTTGTTTTCTGGATGCAACCCAAAGTGGCTTCAATAGAAAGGATGCTGAGTGATTCCACAGGGCCACATGTCATCAAGGCCCCAGCCTCACTGTTCTCTCATTGTGCCACCCTCAGCGTTATTCTTTGTCTCAGGCTGGTATCAAGGTGGCAGCAACAATTCTAGGCATCTGACCCAGGATGACATCCAAAGGAAGAAGAGGTGGCATTAGTTCTTGGCAGGCCCCTGGGAGGCAGGCTCATGACTAAATGACCAGTGTGGGGTCACCTGCCCATTCCTGAAACCACTGCTTGCAAGAGATGGATGTTCCCATTGATTGGTTAAGCCCATCTTTAGCACTGAGGCACCTGCTTTCCAGAAGAGGATGGAGGAATCTTTGAACAAAACTCAGACTTCTGTTGTGGAGTTAAAAAGAGTAAATGCATGCTGGGTAGATAGTCAACAGTGTCCTTTATACCTCAAAATAAGCCATAGAATCAGTTGCCAACTGCCTAGCCATTTTCAGTCAGTTGTAGCTACTTAACCTTCATTCAAATAAAATCTTACCCGGAAAAATAAACAAGTAAAACTGATCAAATCAGAACATCTTTTTAAAATAAACCGACAGGAGGTTGCCTTCCGAGGGTCATGGTTTGACAATCCCTGGTACAATACCTCCTGTGTTTAGGTCAAATGTTTTTCTGTTCCTGTCTCCTTTCGTCCTAAGGACGTGTTTGTACGATGCAGGACAAGAGGCCAGCTGGCTACAGGGGACGAGTATTTGTGGAGCCCAGGCAAGCAGGGCCATTCACGGAAGGCAGCTGGGCTGGGAGCAGCAGATTTGGGCACAGGAGATCAGAAGTGGTGATGACAGAGAGCCGGAAGAGGTGGCCCTGAGTGGGCCGGTGCGCGATTGTCCCTGAGCTGACTCATTCGCTCTGCCTGCACCGTGTGGGTGGCGCTGGCCCACGGTGATATTCACCGCCAGGAGGAAGTGGAAAGCCTGCTGTGAAAGTGTCAGAGGTGCTGGGTGGAGTTACTCCAGAAAGGGCGAGTAGGTATGCAGGTCAAAGGCGCTAAGGGCTGCTTTTACACATAGGGTAGGTGTAGGGTTGCCACATAAAATATAGGACACATGGTGAAACTTAAAGATCAGATAAACAGCAACATTTTAGTAGAAGTATATCCCAAACATGGCATAGGGCATACACAAACTAAGACATACTACAATATTTGAGGTATACTTATAACTAAAATGGTACTTGTTTATCTGAATTTTAGATCTCACTGGGCACTATGTATTCTTCTTTGTTAAATCTAACAACCCTACGTGGGTGGGAAATGAAGGGTCTCCTGAAGCCGGAGGATGTTAGATTAGAGCTGATCTTCTTCCTCTGGTCTCCGTTACGAGTGTTGGAATAGCTTACACCTCTCATCCTACCCATCCAATCCTTTCCAAGGCCCTGTGGCATCAGAGCTCCCCCAAGGTCTTATTTAAAATGCTGATTATCTGGCCCTGGCTGGTGGCAGAGTGGATTAGGCGCCAGCCTGCGAACCCAAAGGTCACTGGTTCGATTCCCAGCCAGGGCACATAACCAGTTGCAAGCCAGGTCTCCAGCCAGGTCCATGACAGGAGGCAGGTGAAAGGCAACCATACATTGATGTTTCTCTCCCTCTCTCTGCCTCTCTCCCTTTCTCTCTGGATATAATAAATAAAATCTTAAAAAGGAAATTACTGATTATCTGAATGGCCTCTAGTGACTCTGAGGCTCAGCTCTGCTTGGGAAGGCTGGTTTGGATTTTCAGTTCCTGAGGGTGAAGACGTCACTTTGTTTATCACACTCCGTAAATATTTGTTGAATGAAAGAGTGAATGAATGAATTATTCCTCCCTGAGGAACCCATGTTGGCTCAACCGGTGTTTATCTTGTGAACCCAGGACCCCCAGAAGCACAGGCGTCTCTTTCCATTTCTTCTCTGGTCGTGACATTTGTGGGAAAGGATCCGGGTGGAAGGCAGAAGGAGAAACTTGAGGAGCGGGCGGAGGCGCAGATAACAAGACCAGCAGGAGAGAACAGGGCCAGGAGTGGGGCCCACCAGGCAGGGGACAAGAGCATCCCAGGAGGAGGTAGGCCAAGATTTTAATCACCTCCACAGGTAGGGACATGGGAATTCAAGCTGAGAACAGATCTTCAGTTTTTTCCACGGGATTCCTTGGACATCTGACTGGAACACTCCCCGTGTTCAGCTTCGTAGGGGGTCACTAAGGTGGTGAAAGCCTGGTGAAATGCTTCAGTGGAACTTGATGGGGGCAGGTGATGGCCATTTCTGCCCATCTTGGTAACCCCCACATCCGTGGGGTGCCTGGGGCACCTGTTCCTGGCAGCACCTACCTCTGTAGGCTTAGTCACGTGAAGACTAGATTTCTGTCCTAAAATTTTAAACCCACAATGGACCCAACTGGCTACATTTCCCTCCATTTAGACATACCCAGCACCTACAGTATCTCTAATACAGAGAACTCTGAAGGTTTGGGTTTTCTTTTAAATTCCAGCTTCCTAGTTTCTTGGCAAGAGGCCTTTCCTGGTGGAGAAGAACATGCTTCTAGCCTGAAGCGAGTTTTTGCTGAGAGATGCTGTGGACACCTAGTGCTCTGTCTACTGAATTGCAGATCCCCTTCCATATGTTCCCCAATCGGTGTCACAGTGAGGGGTGCAGCCATGGGCCGCAGGGCCCCGGGAAACATTATAGCTATCTGCAGTTTTAGCGCCATAGGTTCCCAGCAGTGTTCCAGGCCAAGAAGGGTAAAGAGAACATGGACGCCGCTGGCTTTTCTTTAGTGACTTTGGCCCTGTCCCTCCTGTCCTGCCTTGCTCACACTCTCCGAGAAGATGAGAGCTGTCTGTAGAGCGCCTACCACATGGTCCCCTGTGGATTTGTTAAATCTAGAAGGTGTCCTTGGTCCTTGGGGGCAATAGTGAGAACACTCCCCATAACCCTGAGTTTAGAAACACAGAGAACAAGTTTCTATGCTGAGAATGAAACTAGGAAACACATCATACACGGTGGAACAGCCAGCCTCCAGAAATACTCACGTTAAGAAATGATCCATAGAAATGAACAGAATCCAAAACTCAAATTAGAGTCATTTTGGGGATGAGGGGCTAAAATGGGATTGTACCCATAATGCGGCGAATAGGTGTGAGCACTGCCTCGTGTCATGGTATGTAGTTTGGAGGAAGGGGACAGTTAATACCAAGAGCAGGGAGGAGAAGCTCCAGGAGCCGCTGTTAGCGATGCCTTTTCAGGTGTTGCCTCGTGGAGGGGGGTCTTGGTCAGGTGGGCAAAGCCCTGACTGCAGCGGCGGAGAGGAACTTCGCTGGGGACCCTCCTGAGCTCACTACCCAGTTCTCCTTGCTCTGAAGGTTGCCTTCCTCTGCGCCCTGCTGGCAGGAGAAGCAAGCGTCCGTCAGGTCTGTGAAACATCCCACCCACTTGGTACCTGTACTTCCCACGGAAAATGAATGAACGTGCTTTCTTGCTGGTGATGGTGTGTCCACACTTGGGAGGCTGATGCCCTCCAACGGGCAGACAGAATTCATGTTTCTAAGCCTGGGGGCCTGAAGACATGGATGGTGGGAAATAGCCAAAATTGGGGTCACCTTGTGACCTCTCCCTGGCCTATCAGTGGCCTTCTTCAGCCACCTCCTTTATTTGTGCACAGCCCTCCCCCCATTAAAGCTGGCACAGTAACAGCAGAACCATAAAGATAGTGGGTCCAGCCTCCTCCTAATTCCAGGGCTCTCCCCAAGGTTACAGTGCCCAGGCTGGAACCTCAATTAGATGATGTCTAGCCTTGTGCCTTTCTGTTTCCGTCATCTTTTAAAACCAAGATGGAACACGAGTAGCCGCGGGGACCGTTGAGGGCACTGGGAGAAAGGCTCACACTCCTTCACCATCTTTCTTCCTCCTCAATTCTGATTTCCTGCCTGGAAGAGGTCAAATGAGGATTCTTGTTTCTCTTGCTCTCATGGACTTGGACATGTCTGAGGCCTTTCCCACAGGGAGGCCTGGGAACAGGGGATGCTTCTCCGAGAGGCTCACAGGCTGAACCTTTGTGCCCTGTGGCCCCTTGGTTTCCTCTGAGGACACTCTCTGCCCTGGGCACTCCGGTCCTGGGTCCCGCAAGCCCCTGGGTGCGGGGGTGAGATGGGATGGGGGGAGGTCAGTTTATGCACAGTTCAGGCCCTTCCCAGATTGGAGCATCTGTGGGGCCTCAAGGGAAACCCTGGGTTTCCTCTTGAGCCCCACCTCCCAGGCAAGCCCGCCCTCCCTTCCTGAAACCTTGCTCTTTCTGCTGCTCCAAAGAACTTTTATCCAGTAGGATATATTTCTTCTTGTCTTCTGCAAGGGATGAACTCTAGTTATAAGCACAGTGAGTGTAAAACCTCCCCAGGGGCCCTCTTCCTCCCTTGCCTTGGCAGATTCTCAAAATCTGATAAAGCAATTTGGCCCATCTCTTCTGCAGTTTAAAACTTCCATGTGCTGTGTACATGCTTCTTAATGAGGCCAGCAACTCCATCCCTGACTCGCTAACTCAGCTCCAAAGTCTGGGAAAATGCTGGGACTGGAAGGAAACTTAGGAAAACCACCTCATTTGACAAATAAGGCAACTGAGGCTCAATGATGCTAAATTAGCCCTGGCCGGGTGGCTGTTTGTTGGATTGGTTGGAGCATCACCTTATGCACCAAAAGGTTGCAGGTTCGATTCCTAGTCAGGGCACATACCTTGGTTGCAGGTTAAATCCCTGGGTGGAGCACAGATAGGAGGCAATTGATCAATGTTTCTCATGTTGATGTTTCTCTCTCTCTCTCTCCCTCCCCCTTCCTCTTTCTCTAAAATCAATGAACATATTCTCGGGTGAGAATTAAAAAGAAAAAATTATATGCTAAATGACTTGCCTGGGGACCTGCAGTTAACTAACAGCAGAGTATATTACTGGCTATTATAAATATTTGAGTCATTGTTAATTAATGATGAGGTCAGAGACTCTGCAGTTACATACTGAGAATTCAAATAGAGCGAGTAGATTATTTACCCAAAAGCCTAAACACCAGAAGCATCTAAACAGCACAACTGTTCTGAAAGAAGTAATTATGAAATACTGTAAAATAACTTTAAAAAAATAATTCCAGTGTAATTAAAGATGAGCTTATTACCATGCATGCTGTATGTTGATGGAGTGATCTGTAGGGTGGTGGGTGATAGGTTGGTGGCATCCTGGATGCCCAATCCACACAGAGTGACAGGAAGGTCACCTCAAAATGGAAAACCACGGTGACCTTAAGACCATCCTGCTGCTGACACAGAAGCTGTGATTGTCTCAACCAATTACCCATTTGGTAGATAGCAACTATTTCAGTGTATTAAATGCCCTCTTTCCCCAATCTTTATGCTCTTTTAGAATTGAGCTACCTAAACTCCAGAAGTAGTATAGTCCAGAACTGGCCAAGTCTTCAGTAAACAATCTTAAATTGCAAGCTTACAAAGCTGTTTCAGTCTTTGAAGCCCCTATAAATATATTTTACAACTAGTGGGGAACAGAAATAATTTATAATATTCATTTAGATTTTCTGGTCTCCAGCTGTTTTTCTCACACTCATCTTAAGAAAAAAGTTCAGCCCTGGCTGGTGTGCCTCAGTGGACTGAGCTCCAGCCTGTGAACCGAAAGGTTGCTGGTTGGATTCCCAGTCAGGGCACATGCCTGGGTTGCTGGTCAGGTCTCCAGTTGGGGGCACGTAAGAGGCAACCACATATTGATGTTCCTCTCTTCCCCGCCCCCTTCCCCTCTCTCTAAAATAAATAAAATATTTTTTTAAAAGAAAAGAAGAAAAAAAAATATTCACAATGTTTTGTGAAATTCCTACTCCTTTCCTTTCCTGTTGTTGTTATTTTGATAAACAGTCCATGTTTTAGGAACTACAGTATCTTCAGGTATAAGATTGTTCAAAGGAGCTGCTGGGTCATTTCTTTTCCTTTCATCCCGTGTTTATTTGGTTCCTGTTCTTCAGGGGTCACCAGACCCAGAGATGGAAGAGTTGTGGTCCTGCCTTGCCGTGCAGTTCTCTCATCTGCAACGTTGAAGGCTTGGGTGTGGCCATCCCGGATGCTCCTTCTAGGGCCTCACCTTCTAGAAATTATACGAGAGCACTTCTCCCATCTCCTAAAATCCCAGAGTAGCCCATAGAAAGCCTCACTTCCCAGAATTCTCTGTGCGCCCCGAAATGTACCATGTCATCACCCTTCACACACTTTATTTCATGCTCTCTTTCCACCACAGATGCTACAGGGTTCCCCTCCTTTCTCCCCCAGCCCAGCGCAGTGCCCAGCACCCTCAACCCTTGTTGCATGAAACAGAGGCAGAACTCCTTCTGTCTCTTATGCACAGCCGACCAGCTAGTCTAGAGTCAGCCGTGTGGAGAGTGAAAAATTAGCCAGTAGCAGCTGCATTTCTAGCTCTCAGCTCTTACAGGACATCACGCTGGCCTCCGGCTAGTTGAACCCAAAGATACATATCAGATCAAACCATATAACATCAACAATACAAATGGCAAGACTTAAAAAGATGAGGTGAAGATTTCCCAATGTGCCCTGTTTTCTAGGTTGGCCATGTAGTAGATATTGTGGCTTTAAAGACCAGGAAGGTGTGAGGCATAATGTTATATTTAAAGAACTGGGCTCATCCAATTGCCCTCGCTGGTCACACAGTGGATAAGGTCCCAGCCTATGAACCCAAAGGTTGCCTGTTCAATTCCCAGTCAGGGCACATAACCAGGTTGCAAGCCAGGTCTCCATCCAGGTCCGTTGCTGGAGGCTGGTGAAAGGCAAATATACATTAATGTTTCTCTCCCTTTCTGCCTCTTTCCCTTCCCCTCTCTAAAAATAATAAATAAAATCTTTAAAAAAGATTAAAGAAAGAACTGGGCTCATCCACAGTTGCAAGGATTCCTGTTTTATGGTAACTCAATGTGAATCCAGTACGCAAAAACAGATTCTGCTATAATACCTAAAATGTGTGGCACCTATTCTGACAAAGAAAAGATAAAAGGAAAAAACCAAAACTATGAAACGGACAGCAATGACTTCGAATAAAAACACCTGCTCAGAGAGCTTCAAGTTCAGCTAATACCCAAAAAAGATGCAACACCAAATCCTTAGGCCCCTGATTACCCTTCAAACTACATTTTATTCCTTACTAATTTGCCAGAAGAGAATAATGAGATGATGTTATCCATGCTGTTTAGTCAGTTACCTGGTTTCAAGGAAGCATGGTTGGTACCCAGAAGGCATGACGTTGCATGTGTGGAATGTGAACATGCAATGGACGGCCAGGGATGCTTTACAGGGATTTAAGATCACAACATCCCATGCCATGAAGATCACCTGTGCCAGGAAATAACATTTGGGAGAGTCATCTTGAAAGGACTTGGTGTTATTTATAGTGTTTGTTTTGATAACATTTGACCCAGGCCAATGTAATACCTGGGGGTGGGAGGAAGTGAAAGTGGAATTTTTGTGTAGGTTTTTAAGAATGACCTAGTCTTTCTTTAGCCTTAGTGAACTATGGAATGTGAAGGCCTTAATTTTGAACAATAAACTTTTATTTGTGTTCTAAAAAAAATTAGCCAGTACCTTGCTCTTGCAAAACATAAGCCAACCTACAGGAGCCATGTAGTTTTGTATTTGCAGTTTCTTAGTCAGCTGTGGGTTTGTCTGTAAGAGTGAGGCTAGGAAATCTTTATATGAATTCCTATATGTGAATAAAGAGATCTTTAAGGGGCAGAAACATGCCCTGTTTTTTGTTGTGTTTTTTTTTTTTTTTTTAATTTTTGTTTTTGATGCCCCCACATCAAAGTAGGAACCCACCAATAGCTGCTAAATGACACCCTATAGGTCCGCCAATGTTGGTGAAATGGGGTCAGGTGCCCTTGTTTGCTAAGGTTGTTGTGAGGCTCAAAAGAGAGAATAAGACAGGGGGAAGCATCCAACTCAGTGGGGGCAATTCCACACCCATCATCTCTCTTCCTTTCACCTTGGAGCCGGCGCTGGCTGTCCCCTGTCCAAGAACAGCATTCCCACAAATAAGTTCTCTCCTCGGTCTCTCACTTTATTCAAGTCTCTTCTCAGAGGGACCTTTCCTAACCTTCCCCTCCTCCCCTCCACACACACACACACATCACGCAACAGTTCTCTGCATGGTACTCATTAGCCTCTGACTGTCGTAGTCTTCTGCATTTACCAATTCACCATTACTTCCTGTCTGTTTTGTTCAGGCCCCAACATGTGATAGGCACTCGATGAACATTGTTGAAGGAATGACTGGTTGGTATTTAATGAACACTGTTTTTCTTTTAAAACGTGAGCATTTTCTAAAAGTCATAAGAGGAACCCAGTCCAGAAAGTAGGAAGATGAATGAGATGAAGGTTTAGGAACTTGGAAAGCAGCCGAGGTCAGGATAGGAAGACAATAGGAACCCAGGACAGTTTGCAAGAGAGGAAGTTGGCACGAGACAGCCTACTGTGCCTCTGATTTTTTTTTTTTTTTTTAAGATTTTATTTATTATTTTTAGAGAGAGGGGAAGGGAAAGAGGCAGAGAGGGAGAGAAACATCAGTGTATGGTTACCTCTCACCTGCCTCCAGCTATGGACCTGGCTGGAGACCTAGCTTGCAACCTGGTTATGTGCCCTGACTAGGAATCGAACCAGTGACCTTTGGGTTCATAGGTCGGCGCCTTATCCACTGTACCACCAGCTGGGGCTGCCTCTGATTTTGAGGCACAGTCTGGATAAGCCCCGTCAGGCCAGGCTCAGGATTTAGCCCCTGGATTTCGGGTGGCTTGGGGCCTGTGACTTTGGGCAGATGATCGGTTTCACTTAGTTCAATGTTTCTCAGTTTTGTCCATTCTTATCCCCTTCCCAGGGGCATCCTGGAGAAAAAAAAAATGTATTTAAATTATATTAATTTTAAAATTAAATTAAATTATATTCTCTCTAACACAGAAATTAATATTAAGAAGTGAGCTTTGTTCTTCAGATATGATTTAGCTTTGCAGCAGGGCTTGGGGGGCACCAACCATTATATGTAAGACTTTTATGGCCCCCCACCCTTGAATATTTTTCACACCCTGGTGACTGGCATCACCCAGTTGTGAATGCATGAGTTAGCCAAAAGTGGCCCAAGAAAGTTGGTAGATACTAAACACAGTATCAATGAATTTCCTCGGTAACAGGTGCGTTTATTTTGAATGCTAAGGCTGTCAGCTTCAGGCTACTCAAAATTAACTTAAATTATCATGGCTATTTGCTAGAGATGAGCCTGTAATTGGAGAATTAAACATGATAGACAGAGGTGAATTGGACTGTGCGGCGGACCGCCATGCCCACAAATTCTGCTCATGGTTGATATGGATTGATCTTCAGGATAAGAAGCTCTTAGACCTTTGTGGGGTCAGCGGAACAGGGATGTTGGTATTTGTAATCATTTGCAGATCTCTGGTCTTCTGTATTTTCTCAGGGTCAACATTTTGTTCCCTGGAATATTTCAAACGATGGTTTGGAAGAACCTCACTTTCCATAGTATTGCAGAATTGTATATCTTTTCTTACACCCTGAATCATCTCAAATTATTGAGATGGACCTGAATACCTTGACTTCCCTTGTTTACAGAACATCCCAGGAAAAGGAGTTGCTGAAAGCATGACGAAAAAATCACAGTTATAGGCATGGCATTAAAAAGTTGTGTAGCCCATAAACATCAAAGTAAGGCTGCCTTTGAGGGTGTCTGTGCACTTGAAATAATTTTTCATCTTCTGAAAACTCCTTCCCTGCCCTCACCACGTGCACTGTCAGAGGGTGGGCTCCTGGCCATAACTGTCTGGTCAACAAATGGACATCTGCTCTAAGCCTAGCCAGTTGGCTTTGCTCACCTCCGATGCACCATCTAAAGCTTTTGAGCTACAAATTATAGAAAACAACTCAAGGTGTTATCGAAGAAAACCTGGTTCTTCTTGCCAATGCAGTAAAGAATTACAGATCAGCAAACCTGTTAGCATGGATGGAAAATGTATTAATGAATGGGAGAGCAAAAACAAGCGTGGCCATAGACCAGGGTGTCAAACTTGCCCTATAGCGGCCAGAGGCCACGGACACCAAGAGAGTGAGCCCTTTGTTCTGAGGACTTATGTAGTTGGTGGGATTGGGGTGTAGAAGTCACATGTTGATTGACAGGTAAAGATGGTGCCAGCTTTCCAGGACTGGGGCACGGACACCCAAAGGTGTTAATGGGCTTCTTCCTTTAGGCTCTGTGGACCTTTAGGGCCTTGGGGTGTAAACACAGTTTCAAAGGCTGTTTCCCAGAGAGTGGAAAGGACACATATGATCCCAAGGACCTTCCTCTTCCTGTGCTAACATAGTGTTTCTTGTGATATTGGAGCACCTGACAGTATTATCAGACCAGGCCCAGGGCTGCTGGGTTAGCAGGTGGGACATGTCACCCTCTGCTTCAAGCCTCCTGTAGCAAACGTAAAGGGGTTCTTTTGTTTAAAGGGTTTTTCTAGTTTTTAAATTGCTTTTCTTTTTCTTTTGCATAGGTAAGTTTATTAAATGTAGTATGTTGTAAGGATTGATATGGTCTTTCAGACGGAGGGGAGGTCAGCACTGTGTCCCCACCCAAGATGGCTGAAGCTAAGGCCAGGTTGCTGTGGAAGCCAGAGCACATTCTCTCCCTAGTCTCGCATCTCTTACCTCTATGGATCAATTTTATTTCTTGACAGGATAGCTTTTTGGCCATTCAGTTAACACACCCGGTAGAAGATTGCCATCCAGAATCCCTAGATCACAAGTTACAACTCTCACCACACACTTGAGGCTGCGCCCTGTCTCTCTAGGCCCACTACCCAGTTCTCAGGGCAGAACTCAATTCCATTTGAATGAGATGCCCAGCTCTGGGCCCCTCGCCAGGAGCTGGGGGCTTCTATTAAGTGAACATGGCTGTCGGGAGTCTACCTTTGTTGATTCTGTTAAGAGGGTTGTCATAGACTCATTACACACTAGTTTCCATTTATTTAGGCATCTCCCCACCAGACAATGAGTTCCTTCAGGGCACGGAATTTGCCTTGTTGACAGTATATTCCCAGTGCCAATGTTTGGTTCTTAACTGATGTTCAATAAATACATATGGAATGAATACAAGTTGGCCTCAGGAAGACAACTTCTCTATTGCTCTTAAGTTTGGTTTTCTTCCATCAGACTCATTTAAAGGGTATCTTGTCCAAGATATTTACTCTGTTTTCATATACGTGGAACTGAGACTAATAACCTTGAATCACAGACCATTAAAGTTTAAATTTAAAGGCTCTTTTAAATTTTTTGTTTTAAGTCATTGAGAGTATACAAGGTGACAGGCACTGCACTGGGGTAGGGAGTATATTGTCAAATACAACTTGGTCACTGTGTTTAAGAATCCCTCCATGGCGTTTGAGAGGCCTTAGAGATCACTTAGCTTAATGTTCTCATTTTACAGATGAGGGAAAGGAGACTCAGGAAAGTTTCGAGGCCTGATGGAAAATGTTTTCATTTATTCAATAGATTTTAATACGTCTGTGTGGCATTACTTTTCAGTGTGAGGTGTTACTTATTTTGGCTAATGGGAACATTCTATTTTTGTACATTTATGGATTATCTTTTCTTTGATTTTGCATTTCTTTTTAATAGGTAGGTGATTGTGTCGATGATATTTGCTAAGCTTCTGATTTATTTGGAACCCGCTAATAGCTGGCACTAGGGTTCTTTGGAAAATCAAAAGTCACGATACTAGACATTGCTTTACAGTTACTGAGTAATAGGGTTATTTATTATTGACATGGCTTCTGACACCTCTCCCATTTGTTATTATTTCTTGTTAAATCACTTCCTGGGAAGGCGAAGAATGTTTTCCATTTTCAATGGCCCAGTTTATATTGACTTTGGGTAAGAGCGAAGCTCAGAGAAAAGAATGAAAGGGGTCATTTTTCTGCACTTACTGGCGATGGAGGTGAAAATTTTCTTTGGTGGGGAAAACGAATTGGTAATGAAATTCAATTAACCTTTCATTGGGGGGGACCAGGATGTGCTAAGCGCTGTGCCGAATTCAGTGGGGGCAAGACTGCATCAGCCTCGCGCTGCCGCGGGCCCTGCAGCCAGTGAGCTCAGAGCGGCTCCAATCGTGCGTCAAAGCTCAACCAGGGTGCGGCCCAGTCTTCTCACCCAGAAGCTTGGAGTCCGAGAGCTGTAGGATGCCAAGGGACGGGATTCCCCGTGGCTTTCCGTGACGAAGGTGGAATCCACGGCCGAGCTCAGGATGGCTGCTGTCGTGGGGCAGAGCCTGCGTCTCGGTGCTGCTGTGCGGCCCCTTCTCCTAGCAGCATTGAGTGAGAACACAGTTCTGGTGTGGAGAGCCTTCCCGTGGCTGCCGTGAGACAGATCGAGACAAATGCAGATTTCAACTTCCCCGGAAGGGAAGGTCTTAAAAGAGTCCAGAACCCCTCGAAGAATTTCTAAGGAGTCTTGCCACCTGGTCTTCTGGTTGGGCGTGAGCTCGATGGGGGTTGACCCAGCCAAAGTTGTCTCATTTCCCTGTGGAACAGGGAAGCTTCCTGGAGAAGATCGGTGTTTCAGAGGTTTCTGTGTGAGGGAAGTTGTGTGTGTGCACGCGCGTGAGAGAGAGAGTGCACATGCATGCCCGTCTGTCTGTGTATGTCTCTGTGTGCGCTGGGTGGAAGGAGCCAAGCTGGGGGATGGATAGAGGCATTGGGCCTCCAGCTCAGAAAGCAAACACTGCGCTTCTGTAATACAAGAGGTTCTGTGTTCTGTGTCAGAGGCTCACTGCTGTGACTAGAAAGGATTTTTTGTTTTTTCCGCTTTCAGGTGTGAATGAATCCGGACCAGCCTTGCTATGGCTGAGGAAGGGATACCCCGTATTCAGGTCATCGCGTGGGCCCTGCCATGATATGAGCCAAGCAAGGACTTGTAAGACACGTCCTCCCTTCCCTGGTTGAGCACTCCAGGCACTTTCGTCCCCCTGGTGGTCTGCGTCCTGGCCTCCTCCTGCCAAAGTGAACAGCCCATCTCTCGCAGGCATCCCTCCTGGTCTGCAAGCCTGGACATGGATGCAGGCCAAGCCGATGACAACCAGGGTTCCCAAGCGACGTGGGGCCCCATGGGGTCCGGCCCCCAGGAGCAGGTCCTGTCATGATGCTGAAGTCTGGGAGTGAGCACCATGCCCATCACGCAGGACAACGCCGGGCGGCACCTGCCCCTGCTCTGCCGGTGGCTGGAGAACAGCGTGCGGGAGGGTGGGGATGGGCCCGAGCAGCGGCTGTGCCAGGCCGCCATCCAGAAGCTGCAGGAGTACATCCAGCTGAACTTCGCCGTGGATGAGAGCGCGGCGCCCCCTGACCACAGCCCCCCAGGGATGGAGATCTGTACCGTGTACCTCTCCAAGGAGCTGGGGGACACGGACACTGTGGGCCTCAGCTTTGGAAACATCCCCGTTTTCGGGGACTATGGAGAAAAGCGCAGAGGGGGCAAGAAGAGGAAAACCCACCAGGGCCCCGTGCTGGACGTGGGCTGCATCTGGGTGACGGAGCTGAGGAAGAACAGTGCAGCCGGGAAGAGCGGGAAGGTGCGGCTGCGTGATGAGATCCTGTCCCTGAACGGGCAGCTGATGGTCGGGGTGGATGTCAGTGGGGCCAGGTGAGTGGGGCCCCTTGAGCACTACACCTTTGCATACCTGGGTGGGTTCTGTCCTAAAAACTGGGGAGGAGCAATTGGGGTTCTGTAGAGAACCCAGCGTACCTCCCTGCCCAATAGCCAACAGCCAGTCACCTCGGTTCACCCTTGTAAGCAAAGATTTCAGGGGTCAACACACCAACTCCCCACCCACCCCACCAAAATGATAAATCGTCCACGCGATTACTTGCAATTATAATATGAGGCAATCTTTTCAGCAAGTCATTCTGTTCCTTCTCTTGAGTTTGATTTTAAATTCAAAACTACCTTAGATGATGTTATGGGTTGAAGTGTGTTGCCCCAAAATTTGTATAGAGCAGGTCTAATCCCTGGTACCTCCGAATGCAACCTTGTTTGGAATTAAGGCCATTGCACAGATCTTTACTTAAGATGAGGTCATATGGGAGTAGGATGGGCCCCTAATCCAATATGACTAATGTCCTTATAAAAGCAGCAAAAACATGAACACCAGGAGAAGGCCACATTGCTTTGCTATAAGCCGAGAACTACTGGAAGCTGGGATCTGGGCCTGGAGTGTATCTTTCCCTGTCACCTCAAAGGGAGGATGGCTCTACCAACACCTGGATCTTGGACTCTTACCCTCCAGGATGGTGAGACCAAAAAAAAAAAAAAAAAAAAAATCTGTGGCTTAAGCCACTCCATTTGTGGTGCATTTTCATGGCAGCCCCAGCAAACTAAGACACATGCTATTTTGACCCTGTCACCTATGGCTAGTTGTTTTTCTCCAGGGTTCGTCCCCAACCAGAGTTAACTCTGGACACTTGAGAGCTCTGTGAATGGTTTTGGAAGTGGACACTGAACATGATGGGCATGTTAACTGTGGGAGGAGCAGGTACAAAATGGGAAACATGAGGTCATGGTTTGCTTATTTTAAAAATTAGCTTAGGGTCAATTTGAAAAGTTCATCCCTGGGGAGACAACAAGATTAATAGCCATGGGTATGACATCCTTCTGTATCCCAGAACCAGTTCCAAAGCTAAATAACTGGCCCTCAGTTACAGACCCTGTTCCAGGCTGAGACTCCTGGAGTCTGCAGCTTGCCTTAGGCTACCCCAGCGGTGCTGAGAGCCCCCTCATTCTTCCCAGCCGTAACAGCATCGCCCTGGGGTGAACTTCTAGGGAGCTTTTGGGGATAGGAGGGGTCTTAGTTGCGTCTGCTGTCACAGGCTCCATTTTGCAGGCTTAGCTGAGTTTTTGTGTGCGAGCTCTATCACACCTACTCTGGGAAGATGGGGCTTTCTGGAATGTTCTACTTACTTCTGTTTGGTGCAGGGAGAACTGGGAAAGCTTTTTTTGATTAGTTCCTCCAAATACTTTATAACCCCAGTCTCTCCCTCCCTCAGCTAGCTTTCTATAAGTAAACCAGATCTGTTCCCTGAGGACAGATTGTTCCAAATTGGTAACACAATGTGGAATTAATTAAAACACAACCCACACACCAAAAACAAGTAGCCTTTTCTGAAAAGTAAAAGGGCCCATGTTTCCCTTAAAATGCGTTTCTCAGGCTGTGACCCTGGACTGGACTCTCCTGTACGTTAATGAACGATCGGAGCGTAGGGCGGAGAATATGCCGCAGAGAGGCGGGTCTGGTTTCCAGGCTGGCTTATTGGACATGTGACCAGGCGAGGTCCTGCGCTCCAGGGGGCTGATGCTGCTTCCCCAACAGGGTCCAGGTGGATGAGAGAAGATGATTTATATAATGTCCTGAATATGCGTCTGGCACATGCTCAATATCCATTCAAAGGTAGCTCTGAACGCCGCACCTGGTTGGCTCTAGGTGACCGGAACCCAGGGCTCAGCATGTGACAGAGGAAATGCCTTTGAGTGGGAGGGACAGAGAAGAGCCTCAAACTCTGGCAGTTCACTCGGCAGGAAGGAGAGTAATCTTCAACCCAGACACCAGTGTGGTAGTCCAATATCGAGCAGCCAGTGTGGCCCGGATGCTAGCCAACTGGGAAGGATGCGGGCGCCTGCAAGAACAGGGTGCTGGGCTGGCAGGAGGGCCTGGGGCTCAGGGTGATGGGCCAAGTGGCACAGAAGCGTCACATCTTGGGCAGACTAGCTGAAGATGGTCCCAGGCCAGAAGGAACCTTCGGCACAGGACCCACTGCCTTTAAATTGTGGGTAAAATTAAATTTAGGGTTGTTACAAGCTCAGGCTCTGGTTGCCCATAGCAACCTTGAATTCCAGCTAGGTTATAGCAGATTTTAAACGGAGTGTCAAGAGGCTGCTAGAAGGTGTTGTTTGGAGAAAGGACTGCAGGTAGTGATGTAGGAGATCGAAGAAAGGAAGAATTTGCCAATTATAGCTTTATAATGCGGTCCCTGGGGCCGTTCAGCACCAGGGGCCTGCCTCCCTGACTAGGCCTGAAGGATGGTACCTACAGTAAGCGGTCGTCATGATGGCCTGGAGCCCTTCAGGGAAGGTCAATGTATGTTCAGCTTGCTGTGTGAGAAGCCAGAGAAGCATCTCATGCACTTTAGAATGGTTTCCATTACAGAAGCTTCAAAGAAAAACAGTGTTCAGCATTTGAAATGGAATTATCCAGAAAACTTGTCATGTGGAACAGCCCATTCCCCAGGGACGTGGCGCAGATGAAGCGTCTCAGGCCTCCGGTCTGCGCCCACTTCATTCTTCTCGGCCAGCTGCACGCACGTGCCGTCTCAGTTCACGGCTTGGTTTCCCAATGGTACCCCGGGTGCATCCCCAACTCCTGTCCCTCATTGTTCTGAGGAGGAAACTAGGCACCAGCGGTGGTTTCCCAGGGTCAAGTTATCTTCTTAAGAGTAAGGGCTAGAATTCAGGGCCTTCAGCTCCAATTTTAAAACTTTTTCTTCAATACGACAAACAGTAACCAATAAAATTAGGACAGGTTTTTTGTTCTTAACAACAGCTTACTGTGGACCGTGAAAACAAATAGAAAATCAAGATGTTCTACATGTTCTCTACATATTTTTCTATACCCATCTCTACACAGATGGTTGTGATACTGAGAACCTTTCTCCTCAGGAAGAATGTAACTTGTAGCAACTAACGGTATAAGTGATGGTCACAGGCCCAGGTGGTGGGAGCTTGCTCTCTGCTCAGCTCTCCAGAGGTGTCCAGGGCTGGGCTGTGGGCAATCTTCCGCCGCCTCCTGCCATCTTGTGGTAGAAGTCAGTGGAGCACAGTGCAAGCAAGTGCTGGGAGTTTTCGTCACGTTCATTGTTCATTAGGCTGCATGGGTTTCTCAGCTGGGCTAGTAGGATCATGGTTTCTGCTTCCAGAGCTGTCCTAGAATGGCTCAGGAGCCCCTGAGCAAAAAGTGACGCAGGCTCAAACCCCACCTCTGGGGGCTGGTGTCCCCATGCTGCCCCCAGGAGGTGCCCCATCCGGGTTCCCCCAATGGCATCCCCTCCTGACACACACAGCCTGAGGTGTCGTGCAGGTAGATGAGTAGCTAATCTGATAAACCCATGGTGCTGAGGTCTACGTGATGAGTGGTGAAGTCCCTATTCCCAGTCCAACCAAGCCTCTGGAGCCAGAAGGCCATAAGGAAGTGTGAGCAGCCAGATGATGTCAAACACACCAGCCAAGGGGTGCATTCTTTCAGAAGCCTGGCAACTCCGACACACCCTCAAAAGCAGCCATGTCATGTCCAGAGCCACTTTCAGAGGAGCTTTGTAGAGGCCACTGGTTCTTCTGAGGAAGAGATTATGTAACAGGAGCCGCTTTCCAGGGTTTCAGCGGGTTGAGGTTGTAGAGCTCCATCCGCAGATAACCTGCCTCTCCTCCGTCTCTTGGTAGAGCCACACCACTGGTGACGGACCAGCCGTACGAGATGGAAACCCCAAATATCCCACTTACGATACTCCCTTCGAAGCTTTTCACCTTGCTTTTGGGGACTATTGTAATGTAGTTGTAAACCATAAAAAGAAAAAAAGAGAAAACCATCTTCGCGTGGGTGTGGTATGACAGGCCTGACTTCATACCCTTCACTCCCGGGCCTTTTCCAGAAATCTTGGCTTCTACCTCATTTTTTTGCATCCTCTGTTAAATTAGGTGCTAAGTGTTTACATCCTCTCGTTTGGAGCACCAAATGCCCTCAAATGTCTTTTTTGAGTTTTTCTTTTCCAAAAGGTCACTGAGTTCCAAGCTTCTGCTCTTGCCCCTCTGTCTTCCATAGCGGAGGCAGATAATTGCACAGCCTGGCCTAGTTGTCCATAATTAACCTGTTGACCAGGCACAGAGGTTAAAAGATTTAAATTCCTCCTGTCTTTTGGTTATTTGACAAAGGGTTGCTGCATCCTCCTGCAGGGGAATAAAATTTGCTCTTTTCAGGACACAAATATGAATATGTGTGTGTATCTTTCATGCAATTTATAAAAAACATGGGTTTTAAACAGATGAGATTTCTTCCTAAGAACTCTTCTTTGAAATATTATTTTCCTCCAAAGATTTTTTGAGGGTGAGTTTCCGTTGTACTATATGTATGTAAAATGGCAATGGAAATGTGACAACTAGTGGCTTGTTGGATGACAGAGCTTACCAATGGTGAAATATATAGAGCAACACTCAAAAATGTGACTGTCCAGGCTTTTTGTCTGCACAGCCACAGAGACCTGGATGCAGGGCCATCAGAGACAGACCAGTAGCTGACTCACCCCACAGTTACCTTGCTCAGGGCTTTCTTCACTGGAGAAAGGATAGGTCTGCCATTTACGGTGTCTTTGAACTTAAATTTAGACCTTTTGGGGCTTGAAGGGAGATGGAAGGGTGGGCTATTGTCATAACTGAAGTGTCTGTTTGCTCAGCCCTTTAGCCTGGACTCGAAGGTTATTCCAATTAAGTGGGTCTGGGGTTTAAGAAACTTTCGGACTTTGGGATCACAGGTATATCTCCACACGTATCTCTGAAGGAGGCCTGAGCTTTTACAGGGAGAAGGGAGGTGGTGTCTTTTGTCAAAATTCAAGCTCCAGGAAGTCTGTTGAATTGTGTGGCTAGTCTTGGGGCCTTTCCCTGACTCAAGGGTTTTATTAAGTACAGCTGTCTATCCCTGTGAAGTCCCAGCTGAGTGCTCCAGAAAGTCAGTCTGTTGTCCCATTCAGAAGCCCAAGAAGCTCCTTGGGGGAGGGGGGAAAAGTTAAGGAACTGAGCTTGCCTAATGTTTTAGCGATGAATCGACACTGGTAGCCTTCCTCTGGACATCAGAGCATCCCATGTGGCATGTGATGTGTCTCAACGGAAGAAAAGGTGATCCACCATGGCCCCTCAATGGTTAATTCATTTTTTACTTATTTCATATAGCCTCACTCAATGAAGCACGTTTATGGATTAAATTCTTTCCCTTTAATTGAATTCACCTTTACCAAATAGATAAACTAAAATTCTTGAGGGGAAAATTAGAGGATCAACATATTATTGTGTTACTAATATACAATATATTAAATACTTGTTATGCTAATTATATGTTATATTATATATTACTATATTTATAATTATATATATTATATCATTAATAATATAATATTTGGTCAATTCTTTTTATCCCTCAGGAATTTTATTTTTTACTTGATAACTGTTCATTATATAATATAATTAATTTATTGAATATTAATAATATAATTAAGGCCGGTGTAGGTCAAGTAAACAATAAGAAAATGGCTGTGTTGACCCTTTTCTTACCACTGGTATGTGCTCAGCCACATTATGAGGTAAGATGATGACAACTTTTTAGATTGACAAGAAAATAAAAAATAAAATTTGAACTTATGAAAACATAATATAAAATATAAATTTCTAGCCTCTATCATTAAAGAAAAACCTCTCCCATAACTCTAAATTGTGCCTTGATATAGTGCTTTAGGATGGCATGAGGCCATCATAAATTAGCAAGATATTTAAAACCTAACCTTTCACAACAAATAGTTTTAAATATTTGGGTAATGTTTAAAATTATGCAATACTAAATTTAGTTCAGAATTGTACTACACTGAATATTTAAGCACCTATTTAAAATTTTTTTTTACCTAATTGCTTAAGGCAAAAAAAAAAGAGTCATATATCATTAGAAAATCACTCATTCTTCCTGAGGTGGTACAAATAGCTAAAATGATGCATGGAAAACAATATAACTACAAAACCAAATGCCTGATTTTGTCAGCAAATTCTGTTGGAAGATACAAAGCAACATTGCTGACGTTTAAAGAAACAGCACTCAGTGTGGAATTGGAGGAAAGTACTGCTGTGTCTCACATGTTCCAAGAAGGGCACAGCAGGCCCCTCAATGACGTTGCTGCCTTCAAAGTCACGTCATGATAACATGAATGACATGCCTTAACTCTTGTTATAGTAATTAGCCTATGGTAAAGATTGGTTTCGTTGTATACCATTTCACTTTAAAGTCCCAGAACCTATGCATGACATTAACTGAGGACTTACTGCTTTTTTATTATTTATAGGAAAGATTCATTTGAAGAAATATTACTATATAAAGTCTTAATTTCCAGTCATACAGTGGTAGATTTGATATAATGCATAAAAAAAAAAAAAAAAAAAAAAACTTTTAAAATCCACCTAATGCACAATTTGATCACTAAGTCATTAGTGGATAAGCAAACCCTACAGAACAACTTCATGTCAACGAAGGCCACTGCTTAATTCTGTTTCAATAATGAAATAGGACATCTCCTTATTTGCAACCCACTAAAGGAAAGAGACACCAGAAAAGGTATATTTTCAAAAGTCAATAACTTTATTCATTAAAGTAAATGCTTTATGGAAAATTATATAAGGTAGCAGCTGCTTTGAGTAGAATAAAAAAGAATTCAGCCCTGGCTGATAGCACAGTGGATAAGGCGTTGGCCTGCAAATCCAGGGGTCGCAGGTTCGATTCCCCAGCCAGGGCACGTGACGGGGTTGCAGACCAGGTCTCCAGTCAGGTATGTGGCTGGAGGCGGGTGAAACGCAACCATATGTTGGTGTGTCTCTCTCCCTCTCTGCCTCTCTCCCTTCCCCTCTTTCTAAAATAATGAAATAAAATCTTTAAAAAAAGAGAAAGAGAGAGAGAATTCAGAGTAAGTTTACAAAAATAGGCCAGAACAGGAAATTGATTCACCACGTTGGTCCTAGGAAAGTTAATGCAGCAAAGACACTGAAGACAGAAGTGCCAAAAATGCTGAAGAATGTCATCGTATGGTTAATTTTTATAAAAATAAGACTTTTAAAATTAGGAGAATTTCATACTCTGTAATAAGATGGGAAATGTGATTGTGAAAATGTTTTACTATGTGGAGACCTGATGTCTATCTTGAGGCCCAGCACTTAACTGAGGAACCAAACTTAAAGATGACTGTTTTTCCCTTTCACAAAAAAAGACAAGTGTTTCATTTGCTCACCTTATGTCTGAAAACAGTGGTTGTCAATGACCTGCTTTCTGAGGTTGCAAACCAAAACACAACACACGCATCCTGGCTCTTCAAGGTAACCATAAGCAGGGAAGTAACTATTTGAAAGAAACTCATGCTATGGAAAGAGAATTTTCAAAATGGATTTTTAGAAGTTGGAAATGTTCCCATATGTATGTGGCCTTTTAGACAAAAAAGGCTGCTCGCCTACCAAAATTTCACCTACGTATTTGAAACATTGAAAGCAAAATTTTCTATTTGTTAAGCCTTCCAAACAATTTTAGAGTCTTTGTATGTTAGCAGTTATTTGAAAAGGTAGTACCTGTCAATGACTTTTCAAGAAAAACTCAACCAAAATGAACACAAAGTGGTGTATGATCGAGTTGGAAAATAAAATAAATTCATGGGTGGGCAAAAGTAGGTGTACAGTTGCATTGTGGCATTCTTTTGCATTAAAACAGCTATTGTAATTATCATGATCTGCCTGTCTTTTTTCCATACAAACCACTGTAGACCTCATTTTGCCCACCTCTGTATTATGGTTGATTAAGTGCTTCCACTGACCTCCTTCCATTTGGGCCTACCTTTCCCTGCAAACTGTCTTTAGCTACTGCAGCCCTTGAATCCAGCATCCATTTATTTTTAACTGTAAGCCATACTTATGTAGTATCATATCCCAAAGTGTTAAGCCAAGTTTTTTAAAGGCTTAAGTATATTTAACTATGTAGCTTTTCCTAAAAATAATACTTTACTAAAACACTTTTTAGTTTTTTTAGTAAAGCACTTCAGGTTGAGGGTATCTATTTTAAATACTTTTTTTTACATATTTTATCATGCTGTATTAGTACAATGGTATGAAGATGCGTGCTTGTTTTCTTTCTTTGTTTCTTTTGCTGGGAGGAATGAGGAATTAACATTTTTAGAGCCGTCATCAGCAGATATAGAGGCTAGCGTTGTCTTCCTAAGGAAATATCTCATTTGATATTTTGAGGATCTAGATGTTTCTTATCAACCCTGTGCCCACCACTGGCTCCCCAGAGAGCTGTTGTCCTCTGATTCTGTGGGCTGAATCTTCTTCCTAAGTTGTTTGGGTTCCTCCTCACCTGTTTTCTAGGTGACCCCTGTGTCCCCACCGTGGCGTGTCCCAGCCCAGGCATCCCACCAAACACAAACACACTGGCTCCCTCCTCTACGCCTGTCGCTAACTACCTGCTTCCTGGACCATTTTGTGAGCTCTCTTTGGCTCATTGTTCTTCCGCTTATTTATTCCAGAGCAATATATTTACAAAGCTGTTAGTTCATTCCTCAGGCACCCGGTCCCAAGCCGCACACTAATCTTTATTTAGTTCATTGGCAACATTAAAACAACATTGAAAATAGCATTTTAAAGGAAGGAGTGACTTGCAGCTCTACTACACTAATTCTCAATTTAATTTTCTACATTAAGATATAATCTGCGGCCATGCAAACCACTATACTAATGCAAAAGATTTCATTTCTCAGCTATAGTCATCTGCTATAAATATATATTCAAGACTATCTCTCTTGACAATTATTTTCATCAGAAAGTCATGCGTGCACTGAACAAAGCATTTGAATATGACACAAAGAACAGTGAGTTATAAGTCTCATGAAGTCAGACCCCATTCTATAGTCCCTGCCACCAGCCACAGTCCAGGGCCCTGCTGTGCTACCAGTGTAGGGGTATTTTTCCAAGAATTATATAAGCATATACAAGTTCTCTGTTTTATTTCTCTTTTACACAGGTAGGGACACACTATTCTGCATCTTAACTTTTTTAAGAAACATAAAAAACCTATCTTAGAGACTATTCCAAATCAGACAAACTTGTCAAGTCTTTTGTTCTTATTAACAGCTGTATAATATTCCACTGCAGGGCTCTGATATAATTTATTTAATTGATTACCAGCTGATGGGCATTTTATGGTAGTCTTTTTTGCTATATTGGCAATTCTGCCATAAATTCTGAATTTATGTGAAGGCTAAATTTCTACCAATGGGAATCATCAAATCAGGTTTTAAATTTTTACTCATATTGTAAAGTGCCTCACCCAAGAAGTTACATTAATTTGTATCTCCACTGACAGTATATAAAAATGATGTTTTCTCAGAGTTTCACCAATACCATAGAAATTCTTTTAAAATATTGAATAACAATACATGCCAAATTCTGAGTTATCCTTTTCTATTTAACACATTCAAATATGTTCCACCTTATTAAATTCTCATGATAGGCATAATCATCTGTAATAACAGGTAAGATGCTCATTCTACTGTTCCCAGTGTTTCAATGCTACGCATAATACTCTATTTTAAACGCTTGTGACCATACGCCTATTTTTTTCTTTTGAATCATACTCTTAGGACAGATTTCCTGGAGTGAAGGTACTGTGTCAAAGGACCTTTTGCTAAGTTGCTTTTCACAAATGGTTTTAGCAAATTCTACTCTCATCAAACTATACAAGTGCCTATGTGCCAGGACCACTTCAGGGTTGAGCATTATAGGGTGGGGCAAAAGTAGCTTCACAGTTGTTCAGATGGAAAAGAATACAATAATGAATTACAAATATAAGAATAAACTTTCACCTACAATTATACACCTACTTTTGCCCCACCCTAGATAATTTTAAACTATATTCAATGAATACAAATGATTCACTTTTATGCTTTAATTTGCATTTATTTTATCAGGATGTCTGACCATTTCCCTCTGGTTGTTCCCCCCTATTTTATTTTACCTGTTGTCTAAATCATTATTCTTGTCTTTTACCCACTGTCTGTTGGGGTCCTAAACTTTAGCACTGGAATGTGCACTGAGATGTTGTAGATATCAATCTTTTTTGCCCTCATGGCTAATCTTTTAGAAGAGTGTGGTTATCACTATAAAGAAGTTGCAACTGTTCCTATGGGTGAGTTTGTGTTTCTTTTTCCTTTTACTTCAAGTTTTAGGAGGCTACCATCTTCTCAGACCTGAGACTCTTACCAATTTTCTTGATTGTATTAAAAACCTTTCTATATCGTTTAAAATTTTAATTTAGCTGGGATCTGTATTGATATAGTATAGGGGAACATTTATATCTAACTTTTAACAAGTTGCTATGTGATTTTCTAAACACCATTTATTAATAACTAATTTTCCTTAATTTGTGAGGCTTTATTTACTGTGAGGCACATGTGCATACATTTCTATTTCTGAGTGGTCTATTTTTGTTCTCTACGTCTATTTTCATGCTCATCACCAGTGTTTTGATCATGTTGTAACATCTAGTAGCGCTAGCGCCCTCCTCCATGTCAGGGCTGAATTTTTTTCTAGTATTACTGGAAATTCTTGCCTATTAATTTTTCCAAATTATCTTGAGTCATGGTGTTGAGTTTGTAAGGCCATCCCAGGGGAACACTGTCTCCTGGTGTGCTCCATATTCCCCTTCCGTGAAATCTTGCCTTCTCTCCCTCCGAAGAACACCTCTGGCCTGCATGCACACACACTCTTATTTTCATGGGGGTGGGGGGCAGGATCCCCCCCTTATACGTGTCCTCATAACCCCAGTACTGTGAACTTGGGAAATTTTCTCCCATGATCAGATTACATGTCACAAGACACAGTGGCCTTTAAGAAAGGAAGCTTGGGTGGCTGGGCCTGACCTGATCCTCTGAGCCCTTTAAAGGCAGAGTTGTCTTCGCTGGCTGGAGAAGAAGGGGCAGTCAGGAGCACGAAAGCCAGCTGATCTGGAGGAAAGCAAACTTCCTCAAGGGGAGCTGGTGGTGGAAAGGCACAACCTTGAGGCGCTGAGATAAATCAGTCTCATGGGAAGTGGGGAGGTTGGTCCCAAAACTACGAGAAATGAACTTTGCCAACAGCCAGTGAGCTTGGAAGAGGCCTTTCAGCCCCAGCCAAAACCTTGATGTCCACCTTCAGAAATGCAAAGCAGGGAGCCCACCACGTGGTGTAGTGCATCCGACCTACAGAACTGTGGGCCAACAAAAGCGCCGCAGCCTCCACTTAGTTGGTCCTTTGTGAGCCCGCAGCAGAAAACTAAGGCAATGTCAACTTACAGGGTAGTACTTGAAGCAGCCTCATGTCATTTACAGATCATTTCACATTTGTACATTTCATCTCGCACAGTCAGATTATAAACTGAGAGAATAAGGCCAAATCTGCTGTTTCTTCAGCATCAGCCACAGGGTCTCCCAGGCCGTCAGGGCTACACGGGGTCAGGGAGGGGCTGGTGGCTAACAGGCAGGTTTACATCTCAGCTTAACCTCCCTAAATCTCGGTTCCTTCATTTCTCAAATGGGAACCAAATGCACGGGATAAATTAGTGAAAGATACACAACCATTGTTATCAGCAGTTACTTCTGAAGATGGGACATGATAATTAGGTTATGAGTGTTAAAAATGAGATAATGATTTTAAAACTCTTAGTAGGATTCATGGTCCATGGTAAACTATAAATATTAGCCTATTGGTATTAAAAAAAAAAAAAAAAAAAAAAAACAGACTCTTTGGCCCTAGCTGATGTGGCTCAGTGGATAAGTGTCAGCCTGCAAACCAAAGATAGCTGGTTCGATTCCCAGTCAGGGCACATGCCTGGGTTGCAGGCCAGGTCCCCAGTTGGAGATAACCACACATGGATGTTTCTCTTCCTCTCTTCCTCTCTTCCCCTTTCTCTAAAAAATACATTTTAAAAATTTTAAAGAATTTAAAAAAAATGGACTCTTTGAAGTGTTTCCCACAATTCTGTATGTTCTATATGTGCAAAATTTGTACCATGTGACCTTGACCCTATATCCTACCCTACACACACACACACACACACACACACACACACACACCACGTACATCCCTACCTCCACCCACTGGCCATCCACCACGGTGGATAAACTAAGGCCAGCCATTGAACTTGGCTAGTCATCAGTTTTGTCTCCTGGGAATTTGGAATCAGGCCAGTGAGAGACGAAGTTGCTTAGCTGCTTGAGGTGAGCTGAAAGGCCAGGAATCATGTCCACATGCCTCCAGTGACAGAGGGCAGGCTTCAAAAGGAAGCCGATTCCTCTAGAGGAACACAGAGTGGACATGCAGAGAGGAGCAGGGGTGAGAGACAGTGTCCCCAGAGACAAAGGGACCGGACAGCAGCTTCCGGGGTTCAGAGCCTCTGCTTCCCACACCAGTTCCCACGGCGCCCAGCTGGACTTTTTTACCGGAGATTCCCATGTCTCCATAAAGCCTCCCTGGCAAACAAGTCAGTCCTGGCCAAAGGCTACTGGCGGTTGACAAATCAATCAGGTTCTAATAAGTCCTAGGACACCAAAGGTAAGTGCTGACTCGCATATATGTAAAAGAAAATTAAATTGGGTCTCTTGGGTCTTTCTCAACTTTGCAGTCAGCAGTGCAGTTGAATTCCCAGTGACCTCTGGAGGGCACCATTCGGTTAAGTTTCTTCCTTCCACACTGGTGCACTATAGGGAGAGAGCCTTTCAAAAAATAAGTGTTTGGAATCAGCAGTGTACTTAGCCACTGTGCTGGTTGCGCTATATACATGATGTCTTAATCACAGATTTTCCCAGCAATTGTAGATGGTCCTCAAGCATTATAACCTGTCTCTTCTACAGGTATCAAACAAAATGAAAGCTTGCTTTTCTTTTCATTGGGTTGGGCACCAGTTCAAGTTCAGTCAGCCCTTCTCTACTTTATGTATTCGGACATAATTAACATTTTCATGAACACAACTCCTTTTCAATGGGAAAAACAAAGAATTGAATACAGCAGCATTGTAGGATGTGGAAAAACATGTTTGGTTGACATGGGTATAAATTCCACAGTGGAGAGGGGTGGGTGACAGTTTTCTCATGAATAAGGAGCTTGCAGTGCAGAAAACTGTCACCCACCCCTCTCCACTGTGGAAGGGAAGAATCAAAGGTCAGGAAATTCAATTCTAAACAGCTTCTTAATCTTTCTACATTTTTATTTGTATAAGGATGCCTGTTGATCATCTACTGTGTTTTAGTCCTGGTTCTACATAGTAGGAAGGTATTAGTGTACAAGACACACAACATCCCTGATTTGATGAGGCTTGCATCAACGTCTTGGAAAACTGCCTTACCCTTGGGAAAAGGTAACATGAGTCATGATAAGATGAAGTAATTTTAAAATCTACTTTTGGGTTTTTGGTTTTTTTTAAAGATTCTATTTATTTTTAGAGAGAGGGGAAGGGAGGGAAAAGGAATGAAACATAGACGTGAGAGAGAAACATGGATCAGTTGCTTCTTTTTATTTTTAATTAATTGTTGTCATATTACATTTGTCCCATTTTTCCCCCATTACTCTCCTCTGTCCCACCCACTTCATCTCCTCTTCCATAGTCAATCCTCTCACCTCGTTGTCCATGGGTCATTCACACTAGTTCCTTGACTAAACTCTTCCCCTTCTTTGGTCACTGTCCATCTGTTCCTTGTTTCCATGCCTCTGGTTCTATTTTGTTTGTTTGTTTGTTTTGTTCATTAGTTTCCTGTACCAGGTGAGATCATATGGTATTTGTCTTTCACTGCCTGGCTTATCTCACTAAGCATAATTTTCTCCAGTTCCAACCATGCTATCACAAAAGGTAGGAGTTCCTTCTTTCTTGCTGCTGCATAGTATTCCATTGTGTAAATGTACCCAAGTTTCTTGATCCATTCATCCATGGATGGGCACTTGGACTATTTCCAGCACATGGCTATTGTAAGTAGTGCTGCTATGAACATAGGGGTACATAGGTTGCCTCTTGTACATGCCCTGACCAGGGACCAAACTGCAACCCAGGCATGTGCCCTGACCAAGAATCAAACCAGCAACCTTTTGCTTTACGGGACAATACCCAACAAACTAAGCCACTTCAGTCATGGTAAACCTTCTTGTTTTATAATAGCTTTATTGTGATACAACTTACAGATTATAAAATTCACCCTTTTAAAGTGTACGATTAAGAGTTAAATATCACTAATACCTACTTTTAGAACATGCTCTTTCTTCCAAAAAGAAGCCGCCTACCCATCACCCATCATTCCCCGTTTGCCCCTTCTGCTGCCCCTGGTACCACTAAGCTGCTTTCTGTCTTTGGAGATTTGCCTAGTCTAGACATTTCAACGTGTAGTTTTGAGTGACAGGCTCCTTTCACTTAGCATAATGCTTTCCGTGTTCATCTAGGTTGTAACATGTTTCAGAAATTACTAAATAGTATTCCATAATATGGATATATCACATTTGTTTAACCATCCATCAGTTGATGGACATTTGGATCATTTCCACTTTTTGACTATTACAAGGAATGCTGTGAGCATCGGTGTACAAGGTTTTGTGTAGACATATGTTTTCAGTTCTCCTGGGTGTATGCTTACAGAATAGAACTGATGGTCACATGGTAACTCTACATGTAACTTTTTGAGGAACTGCCAAACTGTGCTCCTGAAGGGTTGTACTGTTTTCCTTTCCCACACCAGTGTGTGAAGGTTCTATTTTCTCTACGTTCTCACCGACACTTATTATCTTCGTTTATTGTTACAGCCATTCCAGGGGGTGTGAAGTGGGATTTCATTGTGGTTTTGATTTGTATTCCCGATGGCTCATGATGTTGAGCGCCTTCTCATGGGCTTTTGGCCATTTGTGTGTCTTTGGGAAAGAATGTCTATCTATTTAGATTCATTGCCCATTTTTACATTTTACCAATACCTTTATTTATTGTTGTTGAGGTGTAACAATTCTTTCTATATTCTAAGTACAAGCCCCTTATTGACTATGTGATTTGCAAATATTTCCTCAGGGACCTAGAGATGTTAAACAATTGTCACTGATGATTTGCAGCAAATGACCTAGGGATTGGGTTGTTCTTGCAGCGTCAGCTCTGAATCAAATCAAATAAAGACAAGTCCTGAAAATGGGGCTTTTCGGAGAGCTGCCACACAGGACAGACACTGAGAGTTCTCTGGAAATGCGGCTTTTGAGACCCCCCAGACTTGTTCTGACCCAGTGGCTGCTTGTGTCCACAGTGACCATATTTGTGAGGCCGTTGGTTTTCAAAGCTGAGGGGAACTGTGGAGAAAGTGATGTAAGTTAAAAGGCTACAAAGCCCACTGGGCTGAAGAAGATCCAGCCATTTTTCTTAAATAAGCGCTTCATAGACTACTCCAAGCTTTTAGTTAATTTCCAGAATTCTGAAAAAGTTGCTTTCGATATTCTTTTTTCAGTGTTCTTTCTTGTTGCTCTTAGGAAGAAATGGATTTTTGGAGGCCCTCAGTCTTATCATTCCAGAAATGCTTCTTCCAACAAACTTTAAAAAGTATAACATATATCAAGAAAAATGTGCAAATCATAGGTTCAGTTAGTGAATTTTTTAAAGACTTTATTTATTATTTTCAGAGAGAGGGAAAGGGAGAGAGGCAGAGAGGGAGAGAGACATCAATGTATGGTTGTCTTTCACCTCCTTCCAGCCACGGACCTGGCTGGAGACCTGGCTTGCAACCTGGTTATGTGCCCTGGCTGGGAATCAAACCAGTGACCTTTGGGTTTGCAGGCTGGCGCTTTATCCACTGTGCCACCAGCCAGGGTCCAGTTAGTGAATTTTTACTTAAGCACCACCCAATGAAGCAACAGAATTTTACTAATACCAAAGAACCCTCCCTCATACCCTTTGCCAGTTATTAGCACCCTCCCTATCAAACTAAACTGGTATTAATCATGACAAGGTAAGTTGCCTGTCCAGTACCATCATGGTTTTTTCTAACTCTCTGTTTAACTATAATTATTCAAATATCCTCTGAAAACCGCTCCCTTAAAACGTTTCATCTAATACCATCTTTCTTTCTTTTACTTGTGAAATGTATTGTTTTTCATTTTCAGTTTTTTGTACTAAGTAACCTACTTGAGGCACCCACTTATTTCTTTCTTCCTGCCTCCTCAAATTCTTCTATCATCACAACCCTTCTCCCATCACTAAACCAGGCCTCGGGGGATTGTCTCTAAGTCTCCTTTTTCCAAGACTTGCAGTCACGCTTGATCATCAACATGAACGCAGAAAGTGGAAATCTCTTCAGGATAAAGTGAGGTGGGTTTTCCTGGGACTTCAGAGCAATAGCCAAACATTCTGATTTGCGCAGACAGAGCAGGGATAGTTTCTCAGAGGCCTTTAGGGGAAGCATTATCTTTTCACACAAGTTGATTTGCTTTTCCTGACCAAAGCTTCTCCAGCTAATTCAGAGCCACTGTGGCTCAGCTCAGGCTCAGTATTTACATCCTGCAGTTGCTCCTCTGGAGAAAGTCCCCCAGTGGGAAAGCAAGGGAATTCCGACTTGTTCCTGGGGACGATTTATGAGGTGTGGGGACACAGCTCCCTCTCAGTGTTTTTCGCTGTCATGGGTCATTAGCTGGTAGAAAAGGAGATGCTCTGGAGCAGGATGAAACAAGATGGAGTCAGTCACAGTGATAAGGACATTTCAGAGTAATTGCTTGGGAAGTGAAAAGGGGCCAACGTGGTTGAACTTAATGGTATAAAGAATAATCAAGGGGTGAGAAAACCTGTAAACTGAGTGAAAAGTTTGGGCAAAGAGAAAGGAGTTGAAATAACTCATTAAAATGATTAAAAATCAGCCCTGTCTGGTGGCACAGTAGATAAGGCGCCAGCCTGCGAACCCAAAGGTTTGATTCCCAGCCAGGCACATAACCAGGATGCAAGCCAGGTCCGTGGCTGGAGGCAGGTGAAAGGCAACTGTACATTGATGTCTCTCTTCCTCTCTGCCTCTCTCCCTTCCCCGCTTTAAAAATAATAAATAAATAAATAAATTTTAAAAAGAAAGAAAAAAAGAAATTAGAATTACCAAATGGCCCAGCAATTTCACCTCTGAGGTGTACATGCAAAAGAATTGAAAGAGGAACTCAAACATGTATTTGCACATCAACGTTTGTAGCAGCCTTATTTATAACAGCCAAAGGTAGAAGCAACCCAAATCTCCATTGATGGATGAATGAATAAACAAAGTATGGCATGTGCATGCAATGGAATAATAATCAGCTTTACAAAGTGTTAGTTTGCTAGAACTTCCAAGCCCCACAGACTGTGTGGATTAAAGAAAGAAACTTATTTTCTCCTAATTCTAGAGGCAAAAATTTGTTGTCAAGAGGAGAAAACACCTGAAAAAAATTCCCCTACCCCTTGACTCCTCTCTAAGGAATCTTAGGTCTGGAGAAGAATGTAACCAGTTGAAGCAACTTTGACCCCTGTTGCTAGCTAACCACCAATTCCCAGATTTTAAGATGTGGAATAGGACATGCTTATACTCTTCATTTATAAGTAATAGATCTTTTTAGTCAAAGAAAACACTAGAGCTTCTGCTTACAAAGGATTTCTAGAGTTAACAACAGCTGATTTCATAACAATAAGATATCAACTTAAAGATAAAGTGGCAAAAAGATTGTTGAGTTTATAGACACCCTCCAAAAAAGTTTTTCTTGAACTGTGCAACTGAAATAGACAGTAGAGAAATGGCTCTATGCTGTGGCTTAATGATGACATCTTTGTGCGCATCTTTCTGGTCCGTAGAACATTTTGTGGTACTCGTTCCTGGTGATTTTTTTTTTCCATTTTGATATTTCAAACATAAAAGGTGGTTATGGCCCTCAGTTTGTAGAGGGGGAAAATGTTTTGTGATTGGGAAATATATCTTTTTCTTTTAAAAATGATTTTTAAACTTATTTGTTTTTTCGAAAGAGGGGAAGGGAGGAAGAAAGAAAGGGAAGGCAACATCTACATGAGGTTGCCTCTAGAGTGCCCCCAACTGGGAACCTGGCCTGCCACCCAGGCCTGTGCCCTGAATGGGAATCTATGCATTAACCCTTTTGTTCACAGGCTGGCCCTCAGTTCACTGAGCCATACCGGCCAAGGTGGGAATTATATCTTTAAGAGATTTATTTCATTGTTATTCGTTGTTATAAGTAAGGCGTGATCAAGAGGAAACAAAACAGAGCTATTCAGGAATATTTGCTTTTCAGAAATGTTGACTGGTTATTTCATAACTTTAACAGCTCAAGCAGGTGTACCCAACTCTCTCTGAGACACTGAAAGAACACTATGAGTTAGGATGTAGAGCCAGACCATTCCAATTATCTGTATGCTTGACTCCTTCCAGTGTACACAAGCCAAAGACAGTGCAGGAAAATGGTGGTCACTGATGTGTGGGCCTCATTGGTTTGGTTGTTATAATGTGCGACCATTGCAAGGTATCCCTCAAGTATCTCCTACACTGGGACTTGATCCCGAAACCTTTTGGTGCATGGGACGATACTCCAACCAACTGAGCCACCAGCCGGGGCTTCTATACCTTTCTTCTCTGTGATGAGCTTCTCTCTATGTAATGTTTTTAAAAGTTTATCTTTTAGCCTCACAGAATACCTTGCTGACCAAAAAATGTAAAAGTTCATCTACGGACAGTTACAAAAAGTAGCTCCTCTTACCCGTCAGTGATTTCTCAAGCTGATGTTTATCATTTTTATCAATGACACTGGGGGAAATACAGAGCTTCATGGTCTTGGGTGGAGTTGGCCTTTCTAAATAGAACAGCACATAACATGCCATGAAAGCTTAATAAATGCTTGCTAAATAAAATAAATATTCCTTCTTAAAATGAGAGTCTTGGGGTTCTGGGTTTCCTTTGACTGGTCCTACATCAATGCCATTATGTCTGGCAGATGCATCAGTCATTGAGAACATAGTCTTCAACCCCAGTGGGTCCAGATTTGGAATTTCCATAATTGTCCACCTAAAAATAAATAGAAATATTATATGTTATGTGCTATTTCATTTGCTGTGTTTGCAAAAAGACAATCTGGGTTGGTGTCCCAATTTACCCCTCTGATTTATATGTTTTGAAATAGACTGAAATGGATCCTTAGAAAAAATAGCATGCTTGCTGGTATTTGTGTAAGCATGTTTCCATCTTTATAAACAAGTAGTAAGTTTATTGTTTTTGCAAAAACAAACAAACATGATTTTTGCAAACTTTCACAACTTGGAGATTCTCTTAAAACCTCCCCAATCATGCTGTTGCTCTAATGACAAGTGCAAAGGTGTAGACACAGTCTTTCATGATCACCCCTAGAAATTATGCTTGAAAGGAGGGCCTCAGCTATCCAGGATTATTAAAATAAAGCATGTATATCAATTCACTTTTGAAAGAAGAGAACGGTATAGTTAAGTTGATTCCCCTTAATAACAACATATTGTACTACTAATAATCTATATGATAATCTATATTACAATAAGAATCTGTATTGAAATTGCAAACAGGAGTCACATGCTAGGACCTCTCCCCCCAGCATTCAGACTCCCTATGTCTTTGGTGTGTGTTGTTGATGTGGAGCTATTCTGAAACACTCCTCTTGCAGATGAGAAGGTCCAAGTCCCCTTAGGTGAAGGGAGTCCCTTTAGGTCCCCAGGAAGAGCCTCCTAGATCTGAGGTGGGGCCTTCTGCCCAGGGAACAGCAAATGCCTGCCTGCCTGCCTGCTGAGAAAGGATTTTACACTTGAAAGGGCTGTGAGGAGAATGAGATAGAGACTATACATGGCCTGCTGCCTGCAAACCCTGAAATACTTATGCTCCCGTCCTTCAAGGAGAAGGTTTGTAGATCCCTGCCTGATACCAGGGATATTTGGGTCAACTGAACTAAACTGGAGCTACTTTCCCAAGGCTTCCCCGCACCATGCTGGGTTGGTGTGGGCCGGAAGAGACCCCGTGCACAGGTTTTGGAAGGTATAAGTGAAACAGCAGCTCTATTTGTGTGTGCCTGTCCTCAGAAAGTTGGTGCAGGGCACTGGGCACCGTTCTCTGATAAGTTACCTTTTGCAGTGGCATCCCAGCTTCTCCCAAACGTCCTGGTTCAGTTCCCTGGACACCCCGGCCGGAGCATCTTCAGCTCCATGCTCGGCAGCTGGTCAGCAGAACCATCCCAGTTAGGGGCTGAGGCGGGAGATGGCCCCTCTCCCTTCAGCTCATTCTTACACGTGGACACGGGTCTTGGCTGTCCCTCAGTTGTGTATTTCCTTCCCGGTCCCCTGCCCTCCTGACATGCAGCCCGCTCCTGCCGGAGAAGCAACGGCCTTGTACGTACGCTGGCCAACAGTCACCGGCTCCCAGTTGTGTGAGGTCAAATCCATCGTTACGTATTAGTCCTAGTGGATCTGCCTCACTGATCAACCCCTGGCTGAACCAGTGGCTCAAAATAAAATGGGGTAAGACTGAGGAGGTAGGAAGAAGAGGTAAGAAAGAAAACGAGAGACAGAGAGAGAGAATGCACAGTATCTGTTAATTCTGGAAACATGGGTAAAATATACAAAATTCTTCAATCTGTAAAAAAGAAAATATTTAAAATAGTATTCTACGTTTCTAGACTTCACGGCTGCCAGGTCTATTTTAAGTTGGAAACCTGTGGAGCCAGGAATCCCACCCAGAGCCTGGTGTGAGCATATGTCCCCAATAGCACAGTCTCAAGTCTGGCATCACAGCCTCAAAGACTTTGATTGTGAATCCTGCTTTTCTGCTTTGATAAAGAAAATGACCAAAATTCAGACAGGTAAATAGCCATGCAAATGTGCAGGTGAATTTCCTAAAACTTGCCTGGAGGCATTAATATTAAAATTAAATAGCACAAAGGCAAACAAGTCATCTCTATTTTCGTCCCAGCTCATGGATTTCTCATTGATTTAGTAGTCCTGTGTCAATGTAAATGTGGCTATCAGGCTTCCCTGCCTCCTTCAAGTCACAGCCAGGGCATCCAACGCCAGCGCAGACAGATCTTCCAGGTATGGGATTCCCAGGCGGTCAGGTCGGAGGACACAACCTGGTCTCCCTGCTTGGTTGAGCTCCAAGCCGTCTGCGCCCAGGAGAGCCTCTTAACCTTCTCTTCTGAGCAAGTGGCACGCAAGGGAGTGCAGGGCACAGTCTTTGTCTGCCCCAGCCTCCCTGTTGGCTTCTCGGCACACCTCCCACCTTCCCTCCAACCTCACGATGTGGGGGACCCCAGGAGCTCTCACCAGGAAGAGGCTGGGGCCCCAGCTCCAGAGGGCAGGCAGCTCCCTCCTGCCCCTGCCTCGTTACCAATGGCAGAAAAACAGGAAAAAGAGCCTATTTTTCAGTTCCTTCGATTTGCTTTCAACTCCTTTATTCCCTCCCACTGAGGTCAGCTTTGAAGACTAGCTCTGTTTACAGCAGGTACCCAATCTTAATTTATCATCACTCTTCTCCTTGAAGAAGACTTTAGAGTTCAGAGCAAGCAATAAGATGAATGTTTGCTTTGGCGATCTTTCATCATTTTACCTTCGGCGATGGCCATGGAAGAGAAGGGTGTTTGGTTATCAGCAATAAATAGTTGTGCAAAGGGAAAATGTAATGAAACAAAACATTTTAAGAACTCATTGGTGCTGTTATAGGGTAAACTCTGGATTCATGTTGATGCTCAAATTATGAACAGAAGTAAGATTTAGAACTCAGGTCTTCTGCCCAAAAGATAGAACTAATGGAACCTGAGCTTTTAGGTCGCGGGAAAGAACGTAATTTTTATTTTCAAGAAGCTGATTTTAGTCTGAAGATTTCTCTGATGGAAATAAAAACTGGAAAGTTTAACTACAGTGGACCTTGAAAATGCCATGGCTGTGTGCTCCACCTCGCCTCTCCTGTGTCCACGGAGTGGTCATTTTCATTATATTTTTGAAGCCTAGTTTTGGTTTATTTTTTTAAGCCTGTATTTGTTATCAAAAAGAAAAATATTTTAAGCAATAAAAGCAGTGCATACTCAAGGAAGGCATCCAGAAGAAAGTGCATATCACCTGTAATCCCACCATAATCACTGCTAGTGTTTGGTGTATTTTCTTCTGAACTCACAGGCATACACACATGCACGCACACACACACACACACACACACACACCCTGCAGGACAGCTGGGCTACCTGTCTGAGAGCATGAACCTAATGAGTCCCAATTCTACCACTTTTGATAGCTTTGGGCGATTTCTTAGTCCTACTCAGCCAAGGCCTCCTAACTGTAAAATGGAGAAAAGAAGAACAATCTCTAACTCATAAGGTGACAGGAGATTAAATGCACATAAAGGCTTATCACTGTGTCTGGCACACCACAATCAGGTGTGAGCCATTATTAGCTTGTAACTCTCTCTGGTCACGTCAGAAAAGCATAATTTGACAAGGCTTTTGGCAGCTTTGAAAAACTACCAGTTCTCATCCATTGCGTCCCTATCCTAGTGGGGATGTGCATGTATTTGAGCTCTTCTTCACAAGTTAGGTTCCTGAACCTGCAATTAGAGTCACCGTTAATAATAATGTGTATGCATATTGCAGACTCGTGCCAGCACTCTGCATGTACCAGCTCATTTATAGCTCGTAACGTCTCTGCAAGGCAACTGTCATTCTCCCCATACAGACAAGGGAATCCAGGTGGGCAAAGAAGAGCAAAGCCCCACCCCCAGGCCTCCCACCTCCCACTGGGCTGCTCCCCCTGACACGGGCCAGTCCCTAACCCGGGCACACACTTCCGGATACTCGGGGGTGAATCAGAAGGCACTTCCGGGCCCAGCTCCAGCTGGTTTCTAATAGAGCAGCAACTATCTGCTAGGCTAGAAAGGCACCCTGGACCAGAGGTCAGGGAACCTGAGTCCCTAGACGTTCCTATATCCTTCTCATCACAGTTTTTCCTCTACGGAGTGAGTGTAATAATTATACATCTTCCCTTCCACATAGGGAATGAAGCGATAGTTCATTGAAAGTGATCATAATACTAATAATATGTTGGGTATTCTAAATAGCAATGGCATTACTTACCTTTCTAACACCATGACTGTTTTTAATAATGTTCTTTGTGACTCAGACCTATCAGAGTTTTCCCTGCTTGATACACTAATAACTTTTTTTAAAGATTTTATTCATTATTTTTAGAGAGAGGGGAAGGGAGGGAGGAAAAAAAGAGAGAAACATCTATGTATGGTTGCCTTTCACCTGCCTCCAGCTGGGGACCTGGCTGGAGACCTGGCTTGCAACCTGGTTATGTGCCCTGGGTTCGCAGGCGGGTGCTCAATCCACTGAGCCACACCAGCCAGGGCACAACTCTTTCTTGATCTCACTAATGTCCTTCCTTTTTTCCTAACTGGCTCACCCAGGGAGCATCCATGTCCTGTCAGATCTTGTTGGCTACCCTTGTCCCCTATCTGAGCCTTACCCACAGTCTCTCACTTGTGACCTCAGTGACTTGCCATCAAAGTAATTGTAGGATTCATTTCCCTTCACCCCACCCCCAGGCATGCACTTATAAATGGGGTACACTCTCCACTTCCTGGGGTGCAGTTGGTGTGCCCTCTGAACGGCACTATTTGTAAAGAACATAGCTTTTGTAAAGAACATGGTTGAAGTGGCCTTGGGCCCCAGGGAAAAATTCATTCTTTTCCTTGGCTAGGAAATTGTTTGGAGCTTTATCTGGTCCTTTGCTTTTCCCAACTAGGACCTTCTCCAGCTGATGGAGAGCAGTAGTGGACCAGATCCGAACTGGGGTTGGGGTCCTGGCATTGCTTTTCTGGAAGGATTTCTTAGAGAGCATGGGAAATCAGGAAGAGAAATCTGATTCTTGAGGTCAATTTGGAAGAATTGGAGAATGACTTACTAGTGTTTCCTTAGTGTGGTTCACTGACTTGTAAAGAGGAAATGTTTTGATATGTCATCATAAGACAGAGCAAGCCAAGGTGAGGCATTCAATTGAATGGTAATTGCCTAGGATGAGGGAAAGGGTCAAAGTGGTTGAACTTAATGATGCAAAGACTGATTATGGGAAGAGAATTATAAACCAAGTGAGAAAGTTTGGGCAGAGGTGAGGGACACCAAGCAAGCTGTAAAAATGATTAACAACCCATCCTTGAAGAAGACATCCATCAGAGAGGGAAGCAGCACAAAGGATATTTTTAGGAGTTCTGTCTTTTAACAACATATATACACTTATTTTCTGTGTAATTATTTACCTGAATGTAGATGTAATTTTTTTTTTTTCAATCAAAGCTAATACAAGTAGCAAATACAAAGTAAGGTTGTCTGATTTAGAAAAAAAAAAGAAAATCCCATGCATTATTGGAGACATACTTAGGCTAAGAAAGTATTCATTTCTCATTTAAAACTCTAATTTAACTGGGTGTCCTATATTTTATCTGGCAATGTTGACAAGCCTATGGAAGGAAGAGCACCGGCCCCTGAGAGGTAAGATCACTGGGGAAAAGAAGTTTCTGTAATCCTGTCCTGCTTGAACTCAAGGTCCATGAAGTCCCTTCTGGGGAACATAGTGCTTTCTATTACAAAGGCAGCTGGCAGGGCTGAGTGCCGGCCAGGCCCAGAGGCGGGCAGTGGCTGCAGTGGCCAAGTCCCAGTGCTCAGGGGCAGGTCAGCGTGAAGACCTTGTGGGCTAGGACGAACTCCTTTGATCCAGGGAACAGGGCAGGGGAAGGATGGAACAGGCATTTCAGGACATGGTACAGGCCAGAGAGCCTGAGACAAGGATGTGGATCTGTAACACTCTGGCATTAGGTCCTTGAAGAAAAAACTTCAAATCATGTGCAGCTGACAGCAATACGTAGTCATGGAATTCAGGCTGTGGATTATAATGGTTGTAGGCTATGGGGAAAGCAAGCCCTCGACTCCTGCCATGTGCAGAGTGGGAAGCAGCTGCACGCAGGCACAGAAGCTGTCCCCAGCCTGCTTTATACATCCAATGCCATTGCAACTGCTTGTTCTGTAGGAGCCCTCCCAGCAGGTCCCCTCTGAGGGGTACCCCGGGAATACTCACCTGACTTGAATTTAAAATAAATTTCAATATGAAGAGAGTGGGTAGGGACCTCCCAGGCAAGGAGACAGATGTCTGCAAAGTTTACCTGTGAATTCACAAGTGACCCTTTCTTCGCTGGTGTGAGTTAAGCCCATGTAAGTAGACCTGAAGGAACCTCAATGTCAGAAATTCTGTCACATTAAGATTCGTAGGAGTGGCTTGCTTTCTTCATTGGTACGATGAAAATAATAATAGTGTCCGCTACATGGGTTTAGGGGAGGGGAGGATTAAAAGAGAATACATACAAGAGCTTGGCCCAGTGCCTGGTACATAGTAAATACCAGTAAACATTAGCTATGATTGCTTTAACTGTTATTGTTTTTGTTAACCTCAAGGTAGTAATATTTGTTTTCCTAGTGCCTAAACCACTACCTGTTTCATAGTAGACATTCAGTAAGTTCAGTTGCTGAAATAAGTGTGTTTGGAAATCTGGTTTATACTTATTCTTCAACAAATATTCATGGGGCACCCCTATGTGCAGCCACAGTGCGAGGCCCTGGGAATAAAATAGTCAACAAGGCCACATAACCTCCCCCCCCCCCCAAAGAGTTTATAGTATAAAGGGGAAGCCAACAAGGGAATGGATAGTGGGGATGCTTCCGTAGCACCAAGGCTGGCCCCAGGTATACGAGGTCTGTCCAGAAAGTATTGAGCCAATGCCAATATAATTAGGACTGATACTTCCGGGACAGACCTCTTATTTAAAGGGAGGTGCAGGGTGAGATCCTGGCGAAGGTGATGTCTAAGACGAGGCCAGCGAGAGCGGCAGGGATTAGCCAGGTGCAGGTGGTTAGAGTGAGGGGCATAATCCCAGGTTAGCTGCATTCACGGGTCGAAGGCAAGAAATAATCCAACTTGTTCTCACAGTCCTGTGCAGGCAGTTTTGTTCAGGATATCTCCTAGAGAGCTTCAAGATGACTGGAAGCTACAGCTCAGTTTTACATGTTCTCATGTGCAAGTATACATGTATTCTGACTGTAAAAGATGGAAAGGGAAGCAGATGTTGTCACCGAGTCTGGAGAATGGGAGATGGGAGGAATGGTATTATTTCTCTCTCCTCCTCCTCCTGCCCATCCCCCGCAACCTCCTCCACCCCACCCCACCCCCACCGCTGCTCTGGTTTGTGTTAAAGTCATTCATGCTATCTTCAAGAATGTAGGCTTTTATTCCCAGGTTTCAAATTCTTGCAGCTGATCTTATTAAACCTGTCAAAAGCTTCAAGTAATAACTGCATATTCTTTTTTGCTTCCACTGTGTTGTTTAATTTGCATTATTGATAAGAGTTCGTTTGGGCTCCAGGCAGTGCATAGTTGTTGCAGGGATGATAGTGGACATGGAATGGGAGATTGAACAAATTCTTCCATGGCCTTCTGATTCTTTTCCTGTGTATTATTCCTTGGAATGGCCACTAGATTCAGATAAAGGACCATTTGCAGAGTAATAGCATGTCACTTGGGAGGCGTGACCAATGAGGAGGAGGTGGCCTTTAAATTCCCCTAGGACCAACTTGGACACCACTTTCATTGGGCTCAGGCCCCCAAAGTAGATTGGTTTTATTTCAGAATTCCTTTCACTGGGCCTAGATATATGAAAGTTCTGGTTCTAGGTTAATGAACTCCCACCCAAACCTCCACCATGGCTAGACCACACCCTCAGGTCAGCTGCTCACTCCAAAATATCTTAGGACTCATACATTCATGAGCCCATTTTTGCATAGGTTTACCCAACAAAGATTTACTAGGTACCTACCAGAAGCACAGAACTGTGAGAAATAAAGATAGGGAAGAAAATGGAAATATTTATTTTTTTAATAAAAAATAACAGCAGGGTTTCTCAGCCTCTGCACTATTGTTTTGACATTTTGGATGGGATAATCCTTTGCTGCAGGGGCCTGTCCTGTGCTTTCTAGGATGTTTCACCACATTGCTGGCCCTCTACCCACTATGATAGATGCTAGTAGCTCCCCTCCCCACTGCTGTGACTACTAAAAATATACACAGCCATTGTCAAATGTCCCTTGAGGGTCGTAATGGCTGGTGGTTGAGAATCACTGGCCTACAATGGCAGGCATCATCCCACACACTTCATCTACATTTTCTCATTCAGTTTTCCCTCCCCAATTAGCCCTTGAGGAATATGGTTTGAATATGCGAACAGGAAACATTAAATGACTTATGCAGGGTCCTATGGGTAATCTTGATGGGATTTAGACTTTAAATCAAGGTCTTCCTTACTCCACTGCATCCCCAGACTGCCATTCAACACACAGCCCTAACCCCTAGGAACTTAAGATCTAGTTGGAGAGAGGCAATGCGAGCTGAGTCACAGTTGTGTTCACTGGACAAGAGGGGATGTGAGCACTCAGGGGAGAGAGGTGACAGGGGGCCAGGGGGGACAGGGAACATGACCTGCAGAGATTAGAATGCTCCTTGAATATTTGTGGGTAATGCTTTGACTGGGACAGTGATTTTGTACTGAGGAGCAGCGGAAGGTAAGATTTGTACAGGTAGCATCGGATAGCAGTTAAGATCAACTGTTCTGGGTGGAATCTGTTTGAGCTGCAGCTTCTCTAGTTACTAGTTAATATGACCATGAGCTAACTAGGTAATCTTTCAGCCCAGTTTTGTTGCCTGTAGAATATGTTGGTACTAATAATAAACATTCTGAAGATTAAAACCAAGATAAAACGAGTTAACACTAATACGTGAAGTGCTTAGGACAAGACTCAGCATCCAATTAGCGCTCAAATAGATGCTTGTTACTGAGTACTTGCTTCTGTCAGACTTCAAACAGAGTTGGGACTCTGTAGTGTAAAAATGCAAAGTTTTGAGTCCAGGCCTGCAAGGATGGTCCACAGGTATGTCAGTCCTCCTTCCTGTGTCCATAGCAAGCTCACCAATTAGTATCTTTGGGTCAAAAGCCAGTCTCTGGTTCCACAAACTATTTCCAGAGTTACCAATGTCAAATGGTTCAACCCCTGAGTGGGAGCTTTAGGTTTGAAGTATCAAATACCTCTTTCCAATAAAGATTCTAAGGGGGAAAGAGGCAGCCTGGGCAACTGTTCAGACATTCATTCACGTACTCATTCATTCAATCAACATTTACCGAATCCCGTTTTCGTTCTAGGCATCAGGTTTCTATTAACTACATCTGGAACACCAAGAAGTCACCACCCTGCCCTTGTGTTGGCTGAAAGTTTATTGGTAGAATTGTCATTGTTTAGCTTTAAGACAATTCAAAGTTATTTCTGTGGCTTGAGTTAAAATCCTGAGGTTTCTTCCCGTGCTTTGCTTGGTATCACTGCTGGCCTTTGTATTTATAGAGATCTGTTAGGCCCTGGATGTGGTTGGGAATCTCCTGGGAATTTCCTCTTTCCTCCTTTCTCCAGCTTTTATAGCTACATAAGGTTTAGATCTGTTAGCAAACACTTGGATAATTATGCCCCTTCTCTGTTTATAGACTTGGGATAAATTGTCCTAATGGGAAAATATCTGTCCTTTGGAGTAATTTGCATCAAGGCTTTTAATTTTTTGTTTGCGTGTGGTTTGTTGGCCTTTCTAAAAATCATTTTGATGTCTGTTGCACTCATGAATCATCTATGGTTGATATACAACAGCACTCAATAAACCCCATTAAAGATCTTTCCTTGATCTCAAAGTAGTTGGCTTTGGAAAAATACGTGACCCATCCATATGCTTTCCCATGGATGCTGAATTAAAGGGAACGGTTGGATTTTGAGACTCTTACAGAACATCTCATAATAGGCCTTTAGGAATGACCCACCAGAGCCTTGACCAAGATCATGCTGGAAAAACTCAATTTAGTCTTAAAGCATCTCGGTCACCATGCATTAGTATTTATTCAGTTCTCATAGAAGACTTACTGTCCGCCAGGTTAGAGCACAGGTGACCAGCCAAGTCCTTTTCGTTACTAGAATACACATGAGCCTTGATTGGATTCTTCAGCTTTGTGGGAGATGGCAACGCACGCTTCTGGTCAGAGGGCCAAATCAGCCCTTCCATCCTCTGTTACACTCGAAACAAACTACTGCATTCCTCAGGCAGTGTATACCTGTGGAAGGCTTGGGTTTTGATCAATTGGGGTCACCGAGTATAAATGCTTCTTTTCGCAGTGTTTCTTCCCTCCCAAGAGCTAACAATGCTTAATGATGGGAGGCAGTAGTGTATGGTTAAGCACACCTTTTGAGTCAGACTACATTGGTTTGAATTGGGATTGCACCACTTACTAGCTGTATTCTGTAACCTCGTTGTGACTCAGTTTCCTTGTGTTAGAATAGGGCTGATAATTATTACCATTTCACAGGGCTCCTGAAAAAAGAGAGAGAGAAATAATCTACAGGAAGTAGTTAGCACAGTGCCCTACATAATTATGGTAAGAGCGTAATATTTCATAGCTATTATCATTATCATCAACTAATAATTGTGTGCCTACTAAACAAAAAGCAATGTCACCTATACATAGAAACCCTATATAGGAGTTTCTAAAAACTATATCATCGATTCAGGTCTGAAGTCAGGTACACTTTTAGAGATACCCATCCCAATTAACTAAGATCCAATGAGACATCGGCACATGTTTGCGAGTAGCCTTGTCATCCCATGGCACCTTGTTTGTGAACTACGGAACATGGATGCTCAGGGCCTTTGCTCCCACATTCAATGGAGAAATAAAGAACACAGTAGCCCTAGAAGGGAGTGAAAGAGATTCCCTAGCCTGGCTTCTGCCTAAACTTGCAAGACTATCACTTAGGATGGAGTCAGATGGCTGAGGCTCTCACTCACAGTGAGACCATTGTCGGTCAGTTACCATTACATCAAGCAAGTGCTCTTTATGCTTGACCCGAACTTTAATCTTGTGTTTGAGTTTCTTACCTCCTCTGTCTTCTGCGGAGATGAAGAACAGCTGGTCGGCATCCTCCTTACAACAACCCTTCAAATGGGAGACGGTTACGTTTGCCTTGAAGCACTTTTTCACTCTAGACTAAACAACTCCAAATCCTTTAACTTTCCTTCATAGGTTCTATTTTCTGTCTCTTTAATCCTTTAGGTTCTCCTTTGGAACCTTTCCAAGGTCTTCACATCTCCCTTAAAGTAGGGGGCCTCAGACTGGACACACCACCCAAAGAAGAGTCAGCTGCCAAATTCTTTATTGTGGGAAAGACACCTCCCTTTCCTGTCAACCTCCCACCCATGTGAATTCACCCCAGTATGGTGTAGCCTATTTCTTATCAGTACGCACGCACGTACACATTAGCCACATGGTCCGCAGTGATCCTCAGGTCTTTGTCGGATTTTCTCAACACTAGACATCAAACCCATTCGTGCCTGTCATTTTGACCATCACCCCACAGAACACTGCTTGAGCCAGCCGTCGACACTGAACTCTCAACTACTTCTAACCATTTCCTTCATGTGTTCAGTCCACTGTGGATTCTCCTAACATACCCACAGTTCCCCCACAAATTAATTTTATCTTTCAACTCTGGGTGTGCGCATAGCAATGTTAAGTATTATTTAAACCAGGCCCAGTATAAAATTGGAGGCCACGTTTTAAGCACCCCTTTGTTCACTGAGCCATTGATCTCTTTTCCAGCCAGTAGAGAGACCTGCGTGAGGGAAACGACACACCAGATTATATCTTTCTGGCTGCTGATGAGAATGTCATATGCATTCGGGTCTTTCCTGAAATTAAGATCTTCCGCAGATGTGGTTACATTTTTATTCCCAGCATATACACACCCTAAATTGAGCTTAGGCAACAGAGTTGGTGGGGAAGGGGGGTATGTATTTGCATCTGCTTAAAATCATGGATTTACTTTAAACAGCATTGGTTTGCACGTCATAAATTGCACACCAGGTCGAAGGAGCAGGGGAGGTTAGAAGTGAAGCGTGAGGAAACTGTCCGTGGAGAAAGCGATGAGAAAGGAGGAAAAGGGGCACTTCTGAAACTATTAGAAAAACCATTGCATTTGAACTGAATGCCCATAAAACTCAGATGCCCGATGCTCCATGAAAAGTACGTTAATGACTTCATCAGGACAGAAAAGAGGGAAAAGGGAAAGGGGAGGACCTCACATTCACTGAGACTCTACACCATTTATAAGGAGGACACTTTCTATTCTATTAGAGTTTGGATACACTTGGCTTTTCCGCAGGCACCAGCTTTGCCCCAGGAGTTGCAGTATTCAGGGGACTGGCCTGCAGAATTTGTTCTCACTGGGCACATGGCCTGCTCGCCTAGCTCCACGTGCCAGGGTTGGCTGCAGCACCCACACCTCTTTGAGATACACTTGATCCGCCAGTTTTGTTTCCTCCCAAGTACTTCCAAAGCAGGGCTGTCCCGACCTGATTCCGGGCCGGTTTCCTGGTGTGCTCTTGTGCCAACCTGAATGAAGCAACTGGGGGTCATTCCAGGACTGATGATTATGATGATTACCTCCTAGGGGCTGTGCGGGCGGCCTCCGAGAGAGGGCAGATGGCCAGGCTGGTCTTCACAAGGACGGGCCCCTCCCAGCCTCTAATTACCCACTACAATGGCCGTAATGGGGCCGGGAACTGAAGGCTCCTTTTGCCTCTTCCTTTGTAATTAATTGCTTCGAACTCCACCAGATCTGTCCGTTGCAAAGCCAATTTTCCTCCAGGGGCTGCTGGGTGCCCTGGAGGCAGAAAGTTTGGGATTGGGACGAGGCAAGATTCTTGTGTGAACCCCCAAGGAGGGGCTGAGTGTGTGCACCTGACTGCAGGTCCCGGGAGGCACAGGGCTTCAGTTTGTGCCCAAATTTGTGCCGTTCAACCAGGGGAGGTCTCTTCACCCCTAGCCCCACCCTGGTAGCTTCAACCTGGATCCCTCTCAGAATCCAGGTGAAAATGCGTTTCGAGCACCAGCCCCTTAATGATTTGAGGTTTGGCACGGCCCTGCTGTTACTTTTCAACAAGTGTTCAAGGAGAAAAATGGAATGAAATACAGTTCAAGTTTAGAAAGGCAACCTCTCTCTCTGCAGTGAAATGTGGGGCGATGCCTCCCCTCTCTGTCCCCCTCCCACCCCAGCTTTAAGAAAAGCAAACACTCTTTTCCTGTCTTATTTGTCTTCCCACTAATATAAGACAGGAAGCCCTCAGTGGGTGTGATGTAAACAATCGAGCCTCCCGGGTCGGGCTTCCTCATCAGTTTGCAGCTGGAGAGATGGCCGTGCGGCCCAGGCCCATTCATGCCTGGGGCGGGGCGGGGGGCGGTTGTTGACTGAACCCCAAGAAGACCGGAGGGGCGCGGAGCCAGAGAAGGTATAAAGGAAATGCTTAAGTTGTGCGGTCACCGGCGAGTTGTAACTCGGCAGTGGTGCATTGGGTTTCTCCAACAGAAAGAATCTAGCCGGAGCTTTTTTGGAAAGTTCCCCGACATCCTGCCGGGTGCGATGATGGTCGCTGAGGCGCGGAGGCTCTCCCACCCCACCCCACCCCAGTGAGAACCCAGGCTGCTGCTGATTATGAAACGGAGCAGTTATGAAATGAATTGATGGGGTGGGGGGTGGAGCTTCTTGCGGCGGCTGGAAGGCGACCTCGGGACCCCGGGAGGGGGTCGGGGTGGGGCCTTTTCTCCTCCAAACCTGCTCGGCGTTACCACGGGGAGCCCCTGAGCATGTAGGCGGAGTGTCTGCGTCTGCAGCCGCGAGCTGCCCGAGACCCTCCCCGGGGCGGTTCCTGTGCCCCGCGCGGGAGTGACCGGGGAAGGGGCTCTGGAATGCTGTGGAGTTTTGACAAGTGAGCCGGGAGTGCCGGCCGAGCTGGGATTCCATTGCCGCCGGTTCGCAGCCTCCCCTGCGGGGCCTGCGGGAGGAGCGGGAGGAGGAGGGGTGCCCCCGCAGGCCGTGGCGGACGAGAGGAGCCTCGGGGAGCGCCGGCGGGCGGGCGCCAGGTTCCAGGAGGCCGGCGGGGGCGCGGAGGGCGGCGTCCCGGCGAGCCGGCCAGCAGGTGATTAGGGTCAGAGCGCTGGGCCGGCTGAGCGCCGCCCCGCCCGCCTGCCCGGCCGCCCGCGCCCCGGGATTTACTCCGCGCGCCCGCTGCCGCCGCCGGCTCTGCGGAACGCGGCCGAGAGGAGTCCCCCGAAGGTGACTTCAAAACTGGAGGTAGGGACCCCCTTAACGCACAGCAGCCTCGGGCTTCTGCATCCCACCGCGTCGGGGCGCAGCCTGCAGCTGAGCCCCGAGTGTGGAAAGGGAGCCACAGCCTCGCGGAAACGCAGCAGCCTCCCCAGGGCCTCCGCGGCACTCGTCTCCGAGGTCCCTGGGGTGCCTCGTTGCTGACTTGGATTTGCTGTTTGGAGACGGTTTGTGTTCCTTGGGAGGAGGGAGGGCGCTGGAACTCGCTTGGCAATTACTAGACGGAAGGAGGTGCCCTGAGGGTGTGTGAACTCGGGAGAGTGGGGGACACAAAGGGACAAGTCGGGAAGGGTTCAAGACCCCGGGTAAGAGGTGCTGCTGAAGCCCAAGAAGGGAATGGGGGGCGCGGGGGCGCTCGCCGGGGCCTGGGCTACCCTGCCCTGGGCGGTGCTGCTCGCCTGCCAGCGGGGAAAAGTCTCTGGGGTAGAGCCGAGCTGCCTCTTCCACCAGCTGCAACAGTTGACGACCCCTCGCGAGGTCACGAGCTCCTTGGGGGACGGATCTTTGCCCCAAGCTACTAAACAATCTGCTTGGGAAACTCCCCCCCCACTGATTCATAAAATGTTTTGTTGGTAGCATCCCCAAAGCAAAGGTTTGAAAGAGGAAAAGATGTTTGGAAAGAGAATGACATTCTCCATCATGCTGCCCGTCTCCAGCAGGCAGTTCATAAATACTGGGAGTGAAATTAAGTCCATGATGTGGAGGGGGGGGTGGGTGAAGGAGGAGATAACCACAGCTGTCATCCTGGGAACCATGGCTGGGAGCAAGGATTCTGTGAATGTAAATAGCAAATGATTTTCATGAAAGGCTGGGTTTGGCATAAGAAGGATGGCACGAACTCTGTAAATAAATAGTATTGAAGTATCTCGGAAATACACAAAATCCAGCGCTTTTAGACTTTGCACTTGGAAATCCGCTTGCCTGCCAGGGCTGTCCAGGAAGTATCGAGCCAGTGTCAGTATAATTACAAGAGTTTGCACAGCCGCAAGGGAGAGCCCTGGAATGAATCGGAAAGTAATGTGCAAGGGGTTGGCCCTACACCACCATGTTACTCTGGCCATAAACCACACCTTAACCTGTAGGGGTACTGTGGCTCTTTTTTGTTTCCCTGAAATGTTAATGAGGTTGAAAAGGTACAGGACTCACGCAGTGAATTGCCTTCAGGACCCCTAGTCGAAGCCACTGTCCCTAGTAGGGTGCACCCTGGGGACCCTTGGGAAGGCGGTGCTTTGGGAATAGAGGACGGTGTCCGGTTCTAAAAGATAAAGTTCTCAGAGTGGGCCGCACGTGGAAGGAACGAATAGGACGTTTCCAAGGAAAGGGGCTGGAGAAACCCAGCTGGACTCAGGAGTTCAGGTTGCCCCCTCTGGCTCTTTCGGCCCTGGGCAAGGGGAGCCTGCACTGCCTGGCACAACTGAGCGGGCAGAGTCACCTTAACATGGCGTGAGAGGAAGGGCGAGCGGCAGCAAGGTTTCCACGCTGCTTTTCTGCTCGCCTTCTCACCTGAAAACTGCCCACACCTGGCTCCTAGCTTCCTTGACGCCTGTTCTTCCTGATCTCTAACTGCAGGCAGTTCACCCTTAGGAGCCGCTTCCTTGAAGGGAAGTAGGGACCCATCGTGGCCTGTTTCTTGGAACATTGGGTGAGTTCTCGTCACTTGCTCTGCCACGTGCTCCGCCCAGCCTTCTTTGTTTTAAATTGATTTTTAATTGTAGTTGACAGACAATATTAGTTTCAGGTGCACAACATAGCGATTAGACATTTATATACCTTACGAAGCAATCACCCGGATAAGTCTAGTACATTCACCTGGCACCAAACGTAGTTATTACAGTTAATGACTGTATTCCCTGTGCTGTACTTTACATCCCTCTGACTGGTTTCATAATTGGCAATTTGTACTTCTTAATCCCCTTCACCTTTTTCTCCCAAACCCCTCCTACCTGGTGGCCATCAGTTCTCTGTGAGTTTGTTTTGTTTTTATTTTGTTTTAGAGTCCACATAGAAGTGACATAATACGGTATTTGTCTTTCTCTGCCTGCCTTATTTTACTTAGCACAATACCCTGTAGGTCCATTCCCTTCTCCTTTAACTTGCCTGTTTCCCAGCAGTTTCACCAGGAACCTTTGCTGCCTTCTAGAAGTGGGTTCCCCAGGGCACTACTTGGCGACCTCTTCCTGATCTTGTTTGGGTTTCTCATTCTAGAATCTGGTTCAGAGCCCGAGCTTCCTTTCCTTCTTCATCAAAACTATACACATACAGTACGAAATAATTTAAACATCAAACCTTTCTACAAAGTTTATAACTAGAAACATCAGTCACTCGCTCACCAACCATAGCTGCTGTGTCCCAGAGACCACTTTCCAATCTTCATCTGTATTTCTTAACAGCAGATGCTCACAGGCTTGCCAGTTCTGCTCACCAAGCCCTCCCCACCCTCACTCATATTTGCTGCTCAGCCACCATCCTGGACGCTTCCTCATTCTCACCCTGGAGATGCTGTTCGTCTCTCTTTCACGTGGCAGTCCCTGTTTTCTGCACCCCGTACCTTCCTCTGGTGTTTCCCCGCACCTCCTCACAAAACACACCTTCTAGAGGTTCCTAAGAAAGAGCACATGGGAGATACGTTTTGTGGGATCTTTTAAGTTTAACAGTTTGAAGGGGTATTAACGTTACACAGGAAACTTTCAGAATTTGAAAAGTGCTGCTCTTCCAGATTCAACGTTACTGTTGAGATGTCTGATGTCACTCTGATTCCTGCTGCCTTGAAGTGCAATATAATTACTTCCCTTCAGAATCCTTGTCCTTTGTCATGTCCTTTCTCTCTGTAGTGAAATTTCATTATAGTGTACCTTGCTGCCAGTCTTTTTTCATCCATTTTGCTTGGCTTTCCATGGCGCTTTTCTTTTTTTTTTTTTTTTTTTAAAGATTTTATTTATTATTGTTAGAGAGAGGGGAAGGGAGAGAGGCAGAGAGGGAGAGAAGCATCAATGTATGGTTGCCTTTCACCTGCCTCCAGCTGAGGACCTGGCTGGAGACCTGGCTTGCAACCTGGTTATGTTGCCCTGGCTGGGAATCGAACCAGCAACCTTTGGGTTTGCAGGCCGGCGCCTTATCCACTGTGCCACCAGCCAGGGCACACCATGGCGCTTTTCAATCTGGAAACTCATTCCTGTTTTCTGGAATTAAAAAAAAAAACTGTCATCTTCTCTTCTGGAACACCTATTAAATTAGAAGGGTGCCTTCCTGGACTGAATCTGATTTTCTTTTTTGCTTGTATTTCTATCTCCTTTTTTTAAAAAATTCTACTTCCTTGGAAATTTCCTCATTTTATCTTTTCACCTGTATATTGAATTTTTACGCCTACTATCACATTTCTAATTTCCAAGAGCTCTTTCAAAAATCTTGAAAGTTTTCTTTTTCTGATGTCCTGTTCCTGTCTCAGAGATGAAAAGCCCTCCATGCAGGTCAGTGACAATGTCTGCGAGGCATTCCTCCGCTCCCCGCGTGGCTTCTTTTCCTCTGATTTCTTCTCAGTATTTTTGTTTTGTCTTTGTTTTCAAAGCTTGTGTGTGAAAGTCCTTCCCCAAATGTCTGCTGGCGGGGACCAGTCACTGGAAAGCTCACAGGAAGGTCTGTAGGCAGGGATGGGGCTTGTCCCCAGAACAGTTCCTCCTCCTTACCAAGAACACCACTCAGAACAGCATCTTGGAACCCAGAATGCTGCCTGGCACCAGGGAACCTTCCAGGCGTATTTGCCCGGTGACTGAGTGATGCACCATCTTCCTAGGGCCCAGGTGATTGGAATGTGCACCTGGCCCTGAGCACTCTGATGGAGGCTTCTCTTGCCCCGTGGTTTTATGGGAGGACGCCCACCTGTTGGTGGAAGGTCCTTCCTCGCGGAGGAAACTGACCCAGGCAAGAGAAACCTCCACCGTGAGGGGAGCTGGTGGGCCGCCATGGCTTCCTGGGAGCCAGATGCGGAAAGGAGGCCAGGAGTCTGCATTTGGTACGGAGACTTTCTCTGACGCCCCTTTGTAAAGCAGCACCTGGTCCTTCAGCTACACATGGTGTCTCTGATTCAGCAGAGCAGGCAGGTTGCAAAATGTAGTCCTTTTGGTGCTAGGGTTGAGAGGGGAGGGGATACAGGGGTCTGACAGCTTCAAGAGCTCTCAGCCAGTCCTCCTGTGTTCAGGGGGCCCTCTGTCCCATCAGTGCCAGGTGCCCCCAATTCCGGAGGCTCTCTGGAGCTCTGAGGTAGGAATCTCAGCCTGCTTCCAGTCTTCGCACACTGCTGTGCTAGGTTTCAGCTTTCTCTCATCTGCTAAGTCAGTTACCACTGCTTTGACCACTTGCCAGTTTCCAAGATGTTATAATCATTGTGTCTTCTGTTCTCTTTGAGAGTTGAGTGAACCCTTCCCCCCACACTTGACACAATTCCTTTACTGTCATTTCCATCCATCATGGTTATTGGCAATTGAGCCTTCCTGCCAGTGCCCCCCGACTCTGTCCTGGAGACCTCCTCTCAGGTCTTGCTTCTGTATTTATGCCCGTGCAAGTGCCCGTTTGGGATGCAAATGCAAGTGGACTAGGTTCTATTGTCATCTCAGCAGTCGCCATTACAAATGTCCCAGGCTGTGAAGAGTGGGTACTGGGCATGTAGGCTAGCTATGTTATAGGGTCTTCTTCTCTTGGCTATTAATTGTGCTTCTTTGTCTGTGGGGAGTATCAGGCAGAGGCATTTCTGAATGTGTTTGATGCTGACGCCAGAATTCTCTCTGTGGGAATGACTGTAGAGCGCATTAACCTCCGTGAAGTGTGTCCACGTTCATCTCTTTCTTCGGTGCTCACCAGAAGCCCATTAGGTGCTTCATTGGTCATTTGATCTCAGAAGCATCGGTTCTCTGAAATGTGTAGCCTGCTCCAGTCATGGTACCTCCGTCCCACACCCCAGGGAGAAGTGTAGAAAAGACGGATGTGAGCCAAGTCTGGGCAATGAGGTGTGAAGGAAAGTGTCTTGTGGAGCTTCTAAGGAAGGTTTGCTCATTACTGAGAACAAGACACAAAAAATAAATGACGCTGTTGCTTCCTTGGCCTGTGACCGCCTAGAACTGCTCCAGACATCTTGCCTCCAGCCTCAGGGGGAAGCTGGTTTGCGGGGCCTGGGGAGCCCCACCCTTCCTCTGCACTTCCTGTCCTGTGAGGTGATTAATTTCCTCCCTGTTCAAGCCACTTGGAATCCAGGTTTGGTATCTGCCACCAAACTGGCACAGGTAGATATTTTTTAATGCGCTGCCTCATTCGCCAGATGAGTTAAGGCAGAGACCATGGACTCACCTTACTGAAGATCTGAGCTGATTTGTTCCTCCTTCCTTTCTACTCTGCCGGTTTCCCACAACCGATGAAAGTAATTTTATTCTCTCTTCCAACTTCAAAGGAAGGAATAGCTATTGAGACACTGAGCAGGGCAGCGAGGATTCCCTGCTTTGGAGATGGCTGGCCAGTCCCAGGGAGACGGCATCCTGGGGCTGTCACGGAAGTGAAGCCGGTTCTTAAAAGGACAAGGAAGCTGCATTCCAGCCTGTGAAAAGCCCAGGACTAGTTTCCCTCCCTCCCCTGACAGTGGAGGCTGGCCTGTCAGCCTGCGCACTTGGGGTTGCTTTCTCCATCCACCATCCTGTGTCTTTGGGAAGCTTGGAGGATGAAATAAACTTCCGAAGTGCCCAGTGATGTCAGAAAGACCAGAATGAGGGAGAAAGTGCTCTGTCCATTCCTGTTTTCCCCGGTTGAACACACGTAGCAACAACACAGACTCTTTACTTTTAAGAATGGGAGGCCCTCCAGGTCTCTTCTATTCCCGATGAACGGTTAGCCTGAAGGGAAGCCCTTAATCGCACTTCGAATTATTACCCTTGTTTTCCCATTTGCATCGGCATCCCTTACTAAAAGGCAGTAAGCATGGGACACTTCAAATTGTAACACAGCTACGATTTATTGAGCAACTACTACTTGCCAGGCATAAGATTCACACGTACGAGCTTCTCATCCTCACAACCATCTATGAAGAAGGTGCTTTTTTTTATCCCTACTTGATGACGGAGATCACGGTATTAGGGAAATTGCTCAAGGCTGTCCATGTTTTCAGTGGTGGAGCAAAGATTCAAATGCTAGCCATCTGCTTCTGGAGCCCATTTGGTGCTATGTGATATCTGTGCTATACAATTCATCATTGTAGCTTGGATACTCTTACACCATCTGTAGTATACAAAGGGGATTCAAATATTATTGTGGCTGCATAAACACAAGGATTTTTTCATGTCATTACAGACTCATTCATTTTAATGATAGCATATTTCCCCCCAGAGTCGAAGGACCACAATTTGTGTAACCATTTCCCCAGGATTAGATACTTAAGTAGCATGGACTACACCCGCTGAGACTGGGACCCTCTGGAGAGACCTCAGATATATGGTCACTAACTGGGAGAGGACCATGAGATACGTTTTAACTTTCTTCCATCCCCTCCCCCACCATTGTGGGGGCCAACCTGCTCCCCATCCAGTCTCCAGTTCCCAGCACATCAGTAGAGCTCAGTATAAAAGTAGATGGTGTTCTAGTGACTTACCTGCTTTGGGAACTTTTTCCAAGGAGTCCCTGTTAAAGGTTGAGCATTCGCTGGCAAGGAATCTCCGTTTGAAATGCGGATCCCTGGAATGTCGCCTGCCAAAGCACCGGGTTCCAGGTGGTTTCTCATAACATGTCACTTGGCACTTTCGAATCCAGTGATAATTATATCTGACGCTTTTCATTTGTTAAGATGTTGGCTGACCTCTGGGATTCTTGTTTGCGTTGCCAATTGATAGAAAATGTAAATGGAAAAGTGTGTTCGTGTGCAAAGTTTGGAGTTTGTTTTACTTACCTTTGGACACTGGGGAGAAGGGATTAAGGAAAACTGTTAGGAGGCCATTTGGTCTGGCTGGCAGGCTGTGTAGTGGTTTCACTTGCTAGGCCCAATGCAAACAAACACACCAGGTCTCAGACAATGTAATCATTCTGGAGGAGTTCCGTGCAGCTCCAGAAGTTTCCACTTTCGTAAAGGGAATGATCTGGGCTATACTCGAAGACCTTGATATTTAAGTTTTGATTAACCCTATAGCAAAACCCTTTTGAAGAACAAATAAATCCTTTTTGAAAAGTCAAAGACGTACTGTCCCAGATACATCTCACATGTATACGCATGTATGTATAACTTATAAAGGTCTGTGCCCCACCCCCCGATGCATGCTCTGCTCTCTGTGTACAATGAGGCCGGCTCCTGGGAACTACCTCATGTGGCCTCCCTTTGGCCCGCTGCTGGTTAGGTTCAGCCAGTGGGAGGCACTGGCAGATCTCAAGGCAGCAGAGAGGGTTGGAGAATGTATCCTCCTCACCACTGTCCCCCATACTTTGCTAAGGTTCGGACAATGGCTGGTTTCTTCTAAGCCCCTGATGGGTCGTTTACCTTCATGCCTCCTCCCCTGGGCTTTCTGACCTGTAGGGAGTAAGCGTTTCCCAGCTGCTGCTAGTCCGTGCATGCTTCTTCCTGCCTGCACCTCTGGGGATGGGCCCTGCATCACCCCCTCCAGTCCGGCCCTTTGGAGTGTGCCTTCTGCCCACTGCCAGGCTGGCACAGTGTGGGTCCTTCTTCTCATAGAAAATCTTGATTGCCATGTCTAGCTCTACAAGGCCAGTTATGCATGCCGTAGCATATCGGAATTTGAGTTGTATTTTATTCTTGCATCTTTTGTCTTTCCCATTAGATTACTAAGTCTTGGGGTGGGGCGTGGCAGGGGTGTGTATTATTCCACCGTCTGCCTACAATGTCTAGTACAAGTAAACTTCGGTTTGGTTGCAGACCAGTAATATATTCACAGGATAGCAAATATCACGATAAAGGGAATCACATGAAATTTTTGGTTTCCCAGTACACTATACATAAATGGTATGTTTAGACTACATATGCTGTTGTCTACTAAGTGTACAATAAGTAGCATTATGTCTAAAAATGTAGATACCGTAATCAAAAAATATTTTATTGCTAAAAAGTGCCAACCATCATCTGAGCCTTCAACAAATCATAATCTTTTTTGCCGGTGAGGGTCTCACCTTCAGGTTGTAGAAAACAATATCTGAGAAATGCAGTAAAATGAGGTATGCTTGTATACTGTTTTATAGAGGTCACAATAATCAGCAGCTCTTGAAGTAAAATAACATAGAAATAGGAGTGCATGTGTGTATGTGGCATATATGTGATTGTGGTATATGTGTGGGTATAACGTATCTGTGACTTGATTTTTTAAAATGACCTTTGTGTCCTTATCAGCATTGGTCCATTAATTTAGGCAATAAACAATTACCAGGTGCCAGTTACTGGAAACTCATTATGCTAGGTATGTGCATTAATGTTTTTTAAATCAGAGTTCAGAAAGGAGTTCTATTAAGAACTGAACTCTAGAATGATCAAGCCAGAAGAAATCTCAGAGCGTATGGAATTGAGATTCATCAGTTGAAGTGATGCTCAGGCAGAAAGGTTCGGCGCCTTGTTCTGGGGCACAGGTGACAGAAGGTATGCGTCTGCAAGGGGGCCCTCCCCCCATCTCCCTGCTGTCACACCGCTGGGTCGTCTCCTAGGTGCTGTCTGGTGACACTCACCTCCATGAGGTAGCCTTTAGAAAGCCTCTCGGCTGCCCCTTATTGCTTCCCCCTGCGCTGATGTGGACGTCTGCAGTTGTTAACCAGACGAGAGTCTCAGGCCTCTGCAGAAGTGGGATCCCCAGGTCAGGCCCAGGCTGCTTGCAGACCTCCCCCCGGGCGACTTCGCTGATGGGCGCTGCTCCTGTGCCCAGGGCCCTGCATGAGCTCATTTAGCACAGGGGCCAGAGGACAAGGTATTCCCTACAAAACCAAAACCTTTGGCTCCCGTCATTCACAGCTTTGGGTTAGGTGAAATGCCAAGGGAAAGCTCTTCCTTAATTAACAGAAGGAAAGCAGACTGGCCCAGGTCTGCGAGTGACAATGTGAATGTCACTAATTAGTGTCCCTCTGAGTCTTTCACATGTGCAAGTCAGCCTTGATGGGGGTAGGGGGTGATAAATTGTTGCCCCTTACCTGTAATACTTAGGTCCAGGAAGAAAGGGAAAGAGAAGGGTAGATAGGACCAGTACTGAGAGCCTGCTATTTGTCAGGCTTTGTGCTAAGGCCTTTAACTGAAGGATGTCACACCTAGTCAGCTACCTGTTATGCCCATTTAGCAGAAGTGGAAACTGAGGCTCAGAGGGGCTGTGATATACTCAGAATCACTTGGCCGGTAGCCTGAGTGGGTAGGGGACCACATGTATCACATCACATTCTCAGTTCTGTCTGATCCCAAAAATAAACCTTGTCAGTGAAGTAATGACATTCCAAACCCAGCTGGTCCACGTTCTTGCTGTAAATGACTGGAGAAAGTTAGCTAATTTTTCTGCCTTGGTTTTCTCAACTGTAAAATGGGGATGAGGTACATTGCTCCCTCATAGGTTAGTGGTGATATTGCACATAAAAGCCCTCATTATGGTGCTGGCCACGAAAGCCCTTAGTGATGTTTAGCTCCTGGGGTCTTAGAGCTGGGTTTGCTGCTGCTTTAGGGGGTTGGTATGTTCTTGTCAACTGTTAACTTCCCTGAGTTCCAACAGGCATAAACTGAGGCTTGGGGTCAAGGTGCATCTTTTTTTTTTTTTATTTTAAAGATTTTATTTATTATTTTCAGAGAGAGGCATCCATGTATGGTTGCCTTTCACCTGCCTCCAGCTACGGACCTGGCTGGAAGCCTGGCTTGCAACCTGTCAAGGTGAACCTTCTTAAGGGAGAGAACCTTCTTAAGGGAGAAAACCTTAAGGAGAATGAGGCAAACCCCCATCGTGCACATTAGAATTATTAAACTGCCACAAGTGCTGGGTCTGTGTGTCACTTTAGGGCCTAACCCACACAGGTCCACTGGTGAGAATCGAGACTTGGTCCAAAGCCCTGGAGGAAGCTTTTCAGAATGGACCGAATTCTGAACATTCCCTCCGTTTCTGCTGCTTGGTTTTCCTCTTTCCTGACTCACTGTCCCCGTTGCAAAGAAAAACTGTTGTTTTCATTTACATTGTACACAATGCCCTTGAAGTACTGCTTCTCTTCATGTACCTCTGGTCACCAGGTGTGTGTGGGTTTCCCCATCCCAGACTATTCTGGGACACCAGCTGGGTGTCCTCCGATTCAGCTCAGTTCAGACACTGTCTAGCTGGAGAGAGGGTCACATCCCAAGGTTCAGGGCTCAGTCTTTCAAGATTGCTCCCCCTCATACACACACACATACACACATACACACATACACGCTCCAGATGCCAATCAAAAGTCCAAGTTGTCACTCTGTTTCTGACCGACAAGCTATAAACAGGTTCCCATGACACCCCCCCCCCCGTTAATTAATAGGATTAATTAATCAGGTTCCATTAATTTGCTAGAGCAGCTCGTAGAACTCAGGAAGGCAGTTTACTTAGATTAATGATGGATTATGAAAGGATGGAACTCAGGAACAGCCAGCAGCAGATGGATGGGGCAAGGTACGGGGAGAGGGGTGCCGCATCTCCATGATTTCACAGCCTGGAAGCTCTAGAAGCCTGTCCTTCTAGGTTGTCATACATAGACTATCCACTGACTAATCCACTGGCCCTTGGTGGCAGGACTAACTCTCCAGCCCCTCGCCCCTTCCTGGAGATTGAGGGGTGGGATTGAAAGTCTCAGCCTCGGATCTGCCTGGATCCCTCGGCAACCAGCCCTGATCTTTCAGGATCTTCCAAAAGGCCACCACCACGTGATCCACCTCAGATGTGATTGAAAGGTGCCTGTTATGAATAACAAAAATGTTCATTTCACCTTTGTTGCTCTGTAGCTATTTCTGGAACTAAATGTTATTAGGTTGGCCTGAAAGTCTGTTTCCATTTTTTTCTCTTCTTTTACATAAAATAAGGCACATTTTTCATTTTCAGCAATAACCATTGATTTGGCTATTTTGAGTATGTCAGCCACCTCCCACTGTTGGCTTCCAGCGGGTAGGGGCCAGGGGCGCTGCTAAACATCTCCCAATGCCTCAGACAGCCTCGCAGCCAAGAATCATTTGGCCAAAATGTCAATAGTACCAAGAAACATCGCCAACCACTTTTGCCCCGTTTGATCTGTCACAGCACCTTCTCTGTATGCTGCACAAACCTTTTGTGCTTCTCGGTTGCATTTCTACCTTTCTTGAAATCACACAGTGTGCTACACTGCAACTATTGTGTATCTTGTGTTGCCTTCAATATTAAAATGGCTGCACAAAAATTCACCAACTTTGTTCTTTTTTAGTGCATGCTGGTATGACAGCTGTAACCATACAATCTAACAAAGTTGTTTCAAATGAAGTTAAAGACAAGTAAGTACTGCTAGAGCCCTGGTACAGAAAAAAATGTAACAGACTTTCTGGCCAACCCAATATAAGGAAAGATGCCCCTACGGCTCTTCTATGGGGAGTTACAAGGGTTTTAGGAGCTCTGTGCCAGGAGCAGTGGACCAAGACCAAATATATATTTCTTATTATAATCACAGGATCACACTGTTAATGTGTCATCATCATCCTCATCCCTTCCCTCTTGGCTGCAGTCTACACCTTTCACAGCTTCCACCATTCTTTCCACATCAGTCAGTGGAAGAGGTGATAGGCAGGGCCCAGGGAAACTCCCTTCTTCAGAATGTTCCAGAAAAGTCTCCCTGTCTCCCCTGGAGCTGCTTCCATTGCAGGCAGTGTATCAGCAGTGCTGGAGCTGAGCTCCACATCTTGCTGGGGCAAGATTGAGGGTGAGTCTCATCCCATCCTGTAGGTGGGCTGGGAACGGGGTGGGGGGGTGCACAACTCACCCTATCACAGATACTCTCCTGCCATTGTTACCCGTATCACAGCACAGTGGCATAAATTATTTTTATTCTGAGTCTTAGAGACAGGAAGGAGGAGGGAGGGAGACATATATCAGTTGCCTCCTGTATGTACTCCATTGGTGGGGGAGAGGGGGCTGGAATAATTGAACCCACAACCCAGGTATGTGCCCTGACTGGGGACTGAGCCCTGAGGCTTTTGGTGTACGGAAGGATGCTCCAACCAACTGAGTGCCCTGGCCAGGGCAACAAAAGTTCTTTTTAAAAGAAAGAAGGAAGATAAGACCAGAGGCCCCCTGGCCTGGCTTGCGTGGTGTGACAGCACCGAAGCAGAAGTACCTGTTTCTTGGTTCTCTGGGCCCAACACTTTGGATTCTGCTGGGGTCCCCAACTCGACCCTGAGGAAGTCCACTTAGAAGTCCGTATCACATTCCCATGACGACCTGCTGAGGGCAAATGGGGGCGTGGGGCGTATGGGAGGAAAAGTGGGAAATGAAGCTCTACAGTTTACCTTAGAACCCCAAATATAAAGCATGGTCCTCCCTCTACCCCAAAAATGTAATCAGAAATGAGCGAGCCACCTTATATTTAGGTCTTTACTTCTCATGCTGTGAAAGGACCTTACAATTGTTTTATTTTGAGTATCCAAGTATTATTTAGGGAACACACATAACCCCGAAAACACCTCCCTCAGCGCTGGTTTTGGATGCGTGTAGAGGTCAGCTGAGGAAATTGTATTTCAAAAAAAAATAAAAGGTTAAAAAAATCTAGCAATATTCCTGGGCATCTGATCTCACAGTAACAAGTATTGGATTTATTTATAAACAACACTTTTAAAAGATTATTTTAAAATAGAACAAGTTAAGCATGTTATCCAAATAACTTAAGTAGAAGTGAAGAGGAGATGTTCTGGCAAACTCAAAAAGTAGCTGTAATCACAGAAATAGGTCTAAAAGTACCGTTGCTAGTGAACACTTTGGATACATGTTTCCCTAAATCAGGGGTGGGAGGAAGCAAGAAATATTTCTCAATTAGCACTCACTTATATGATGCTTACATAATATATGTATATATAATATTTATGCACATATAAGTATTATATTGCTATATTATCTTAAATAGCTTAAGGTATATATTTTAAATGTTACATTTTAAATATTTTAGAAGAATGTTTGCATCTCAGGGTATAGAGTCTTTCATTTCCATCATTTGTATTTAACCAAATTACACCCCCATTTTTAAAATTCTCTTCTGATAGGAAAAGTAGGGGGCCACTTACATTTGAGGTCACCTGATGATCCAGCTAAGGTGCCCCTTGTCCATCTCTAACTCTAGGAAATGCAAACTTTCGTCCAAAAGTATTCATTTCTGCAACACAGGTGGGCGTCCCTGGAATCATTGTTTCAAAACTCCGTTCTTGTTTCTTATTTGAACTTTGTGGTTTGCAAGTACCCAACCAAAAATAAAATGAACAGAAATGCGAAATATTTCAGTGGCTCCGCTGTGTTTTCTCAGCATTCAGTAAGGGATCTAAACTGAGAAGAGGGGCACCAACTTACGTACATCGGGGTCCTTACATGCAGACACCCACGGCGCCCCAAAGTGCCCTGCGCAGATGGAGAGCAGCGCCGGGTCCCGCCCGAAGTGGCGCCCTTGACGCTGGTGATAACAGGGTGAGCCACGCGGCGGGTCCATCTGGGGCGCTGGTCTGTGCAGCGCAATCCATCTCGGGCAGCCTGGCAACTTCTGGTTTTAGTGAAGCAAACGAGGAGAGTCCCCGCAGCAAAAATCACAGGCACGGGAAGGCCAGCCCTCACTTCTCCCACCAGTCTTCGTCCTCCACCCGGGAGTGTGGACACCGCATAAGGCATCTGGCCAACAGGGAAATTTCCGCTCGGAAAGAAAGTACTTCCAAGAAGCCACCGATGGAAGAACTTGATCTTCTCAGGAGATATGCTTTCCTAGAAAATAAACAAGAGGTGTTTAATCTCAATGCGCCAACGTTACCAGACCTATCAGTGCCCCGCCCCCACCCCCAAAAGCAGGGTTTTTTTAAACCTTTCAAATGTTAGAAAAAGTATGGACCATTTTACTTGGCCCCAAATCTTGCAACATTGGTATTCGGGTTCTTCAGAGAAACAGAATGGAAAGGGATAGGTATATCAATAAGGGTTGGGGGATTGATTTTGAGAAATAGGCTCTCACACACGTTGAGGGTAGTAAGGCTAAAATCTGTAGGGTAGGCTGGAAATCAGACAGGCTTCCAGGTTGCAACCTTGAGGACAATTCCTGCTTGTGGAAACCCCAGTCTCTTTTTCGCTCCTAGCCTTCAACTGATTGGGTGAGGCCTACCCCACAGCAGAGAGTTCATCTTCACAATAAGTCTTCTGATTTCCATGTTAATCACATCTGAAAAATGTTACACCTTCACAGCAACATCTAGATGGGTATTAACAAAATATCTTGGGCACCAGAGTCTAACACATAAAATTAGCCATCATTGTTGGGATCCATAACTGTATTTATGTCTTTCCTATTACTAGTCTATATTTTAAAGTAAATAAGGTTATAAATAATAAGAAAATACTCTGGGTTGATAGGAAATATAATGAAACATTCTAGATTTCGTATTTGAATTTTGGGAATCCTTTAAAAACTTAAAAGATATAAAAAATGCAAAAATAATCTAACAAATATCCATATGTCTGCCATTCAAAATTAATATTCACTATTATTTTACCATATTTGCCTTAAAGATTTTGTTTAACCAAAGAATTTGTCATAATTGAAGTTCCCTTCAGCTCCTCCCCCATCTCCAGTTTAGTGCATATCCATCCAGACTGTTAGATGTTGAAATACTGTCATTTATTTAGATAAACATGTGGATCTTTGTATGTTTTAATTGACGTAAATGGTATCATGTTGCATCTTTTTATACCCTACATTTTTTTTTTGTTTTGTTTTTGAAAATACATTGCGGAGTATAAAAAGATGTTAATGGAGTCATTCATTTTAACTGCCTTTTTTTTTTTTTTGTCTTGGGAAAATTCTCTGTCCTATATTTTGCTTCTAGTAATTGTTCATATTTAGGTGTTTTTGGACTTACGTGGAAAATATGCAGTTTGATCTTTACCTCACTCTAAAGAGAAAACCAAATTAAAGTAGATTTAAATGAACTGCCTTTTCATCCAGTGATTCCACTGCTAAGATTATACCCAAAGAACCCTGAAACACCAATTCAGATGAACCTATGTACCCCTATGTTCATAGCAGCACTGTTTATAATAGCCAAGTGCTGGAAACAGCCTAAGTGCCCATCAGTGGATGAATGGATCAAAAAACTTTGGTACATTTACACAATGAAATGCTATGAAGCAGAAAGAAAAGAAGAAATGAAAGGAAGGAAGGAAAGAGAAAGAAAAAGGAAAGGAAGGAAGGAAAAAAAGGAAAGAAAGAAAAAGAACAAACTACCTTTTGCAATAACATGGATGGAACTGGTGAGAATTATGCTTAGTGAAACGAGCCAGGCAGTGAAAGACAAATACTGTATGATTTCACCTAATACAGGACACTGATGAACAAAATAGAGCCAGAGGCATGGAAACAAAGAACAGACTGAGACTGACAGTGTCCAGGGTGGGGGGAGGGGGGAGAACGGGGAGAAGAAGGGGAAGAGTTTAGTCAAGGAACTAGTATAAATGACCCATGGACATGGACCACATGTGGGTATTAACTGTGGGAGAGGGGATAGGGTGGAGTGGGGTG
>PVIW01000338.1:0-64797 GCA_004026585.1 Noctilio leporinus | reverse complement strand
CTATCACGTGATCTCAGTTACCATGGTCTTCCAGTGTTTTTGATACCTGATAAAGTGAGGCCATCTTTTTTGTACTTGTTACTCAAAGTTGTTCTGGTTATTTTTAGTCCTCTGTTCTCCGCATAAGTATTAAAATGTTGTTCAAGTTTCCCAAATTTCTTGCAGAGATCCTTTTGAATGTTGATTGATGAATTGGGAAATGCTGACATCTTTAAAAAGTTGTCTTTCCCCTTCCATAAACAAGGGTTATCACTCCATTATTCCAAATCTTCTTTTGTATCCTTTGGTGTGGTTTTATACTATCTTACTAATGTTGCTTTTAGACTTTTGCCCACGTACTTTAAGGTTTGGGTTACTAAGGAAGCCAATTTTTTCCCCAAAGCTTTTCTCTGTTGGGTTAGTGCTGTTGCAAAGGAAGGCTGTTGATGTATGAATTTGGATTTTGATGTCCCGCAATCCTGCAACTTTCTCCTGTTAATTCTGATTGGTCGGAGGTTTGTCTTGATAATTAAATGTAAAAGACAGCAGGTTTTCACTACTGTTTTGAATTGTAAACTTTGAGTTGTATTGTTGTCCGTAATTATACGAAGAGTTTAAGGGAATACAAAAGCTTTGACTCTGGAGCTGGGGTATGTGCCAGGGAATGTAAAAATAGAAACAGACAGTGGGACACCTGTTCTGGGTGGTGACCAGGTATGGCCTCAAATCAATTCTTAAAAAATTTCAATTTATACTCAGACCATGGGGTTCTGATGCCAGGCTGCCCAAGTTCCTATATTTTCACATCTGAGTGAACTTCGATTCTATCTGTGCCTCGGATTTTTAGAAAATGGAGGTAAAAGTAATATCTATTCATAGGGCTTCGTTGAAATGTTGTATGCACCTGCTAATTGAAGCTTTCAATAAATGTTATCTATTAATATGAGATTTCTTTACTGCACTTTTTTAATGTCGGATATTCTGAAATCTTTCTGATGGGAAGCGTAGAATTACTAGCTTAGACTTATTAGTGTTTTGCCAGGAAGTCGACCTTTTCTCTTACATGACTTGTTTTAAAATGTCATGCTGTGTTCTTTGTAATCATAGCACTTCCGATAAGATCACGTCTAGCTTCACAGGTCAGAAAGAAGGTTGGTTCACAGAAGCTGTTTTACAAACTTTGCTGAAAGTCCTGTTTTTGTGAATGAGGCTGTGAATAGGGCTCCAACCCTTCTGTCCTAATAGATGGGCAGAGTCCAGAAATTTGAAGTGGTTTGCATTCTGTGTTATGAGATAAAGGAGAACATGCTATGACTGTGATTTATGAGCCTAGCAAGTACCCCAGAGCCACACACATGCAGATTGCTCAGGGTTGGTGGGGATGGAACCATGTGACAGATGGCCCAGGGGCCTAGGAACCTTCTGTGACCCATGCTTCCCATGGTGGCTTGCTTTTTGTTTTGTCCTGAACAGCTAGCTTCATCCCTTCCCAGTGTCCTTATTAACCATTCCAGCTTCCCAGAATTTTGCCACAAAGCACTGTTTTCCTCTTTTTCTGACCCTCAGAAGAACATCTACAGTCTCAAGACCCTGAATGATACAGCTTGCTGCTACATTTCTGGGCCCCGAGTGGCTGAGCGGCCTTGACTTATTTTGGAATTTGGTACAAATGGCTAAGCCTGTGTTTAGATATCTGCAATCGTGATCCTGTCTGTTGGCTGCTTGTAATTGCCCGGGGATGGGGGGGGTGGGGGGTGGATGGCTGTGCAGTGATGAAGGTGGATGGGAGTTGACTGGGACGGGGATGTGATGCTAAGTGCTGTCCATGCTGGCGTGCTCAGGTAGGTATAAAGCACGGAAACTTCTCCAAAAGTATGACCCAGCAAGTTGGCCTACACCCTATATATTTTAGAGACCAAAAGCTGGATTAAGGGTGACAGTAGTTACTCCGAAAGCTTTCTTCTAGGTCTCTCCTTAGCAGGAGATGGTCAACTAAATCCCGGGGCGAGGCAGACGTGGCCTGTTGACTTGTTGATGTTTTCTTGTCTGCATTTGTTGTCACCTCCCTCCCTTTTCTTCTTCCCTCTGCCGCATCCAGAGATCTGTAAGGATTGGGGAGGTTTTTCTTTCCAAAGCCAATTTTAAAATGTTTTTCTGCTTAGCATTTCCCTTTATCTTCAGTATCTTTGTCAAATAAAGGAAAGTTTGCCCCCTGGCCCAAAATGGAAAGGAGGGTGTGTGTGTGATTAAGTCCTAGGTCTGATTCGATTCTGCTAGAGGTCAGTTCTCAGGAGACTACTCCCACTTCTCTGGGACACCTGGCTCTCCAAGACCAATGACTGGTTTATGTTGTATCTTAAAATGCAGAAGGGTTTTCCTGTTGTGGCGAAGTTGAAGACACAGATTGATTTATTTATTAATTTTGTAGGTTTTGTTTATTTTTAGAGGTAGGGGAAGGGAGGGAGAAAGAGGAGAGAAGCATCAACGTGTGATTGCCTCTCATGCGCCCCCCAGGTGGGGACCTGGTCCACAACCCAAGCATGTGCCCTGACTGGGAATCAAATCCACTGAACCACACCGGACAGGGCAGGTTTTCTGTTTTTACATCATTTGGGATGTGTTAAAATGGCACGTGAATGCCTGTCCATCAGCCTTCCAGGTCCATCACTGCTGCAGTACCATCTCCGGGCACAGATAGGAAGCAAGCATGTTCAGAACTCTGTGAACAGAATGTTTGCTCTCTTTGGCCTTTCCAGAGTGGCTTCAGGCAGCATCCTCCAGGAGAGAGAGCAGAATCTGATCGGCAGGGACCCTATTTTGATTGGCTATGGGGCACTCATGGTCCTGTAACTAAATACCAGTGTATGAAATGGTTATTGTTCCCTGGAGGGCGGGCCTGGGCCAGAAGACATTCTTTGTGATCGCCTGGGGAGCCGTGTAAACTGTAAATGTCCAGCAGTCAAGTGGAGAAAACCTGAGCTCCTGTGGCCTCAGGCACCGGGATGGGGAGGGGCCTGCTGGCTGGGGGTCGGGACTGGGGTCTCATCCGCAGGCTGGCGTTGAACTGCATGGAAGGCTCTCCATCAGGCCTTCCCTCCGTGGGGCAGGCGTTGTTAGACTTACTTCGGACACGCATTGGACTTGCTCGTCAATTAGTGCTGTTCTCTCAGGAATGTATTTTAATAACGCTGGCTTATCTCCTCCCATTTCCCCACATCGGACGTTGTGTTGTTTGGGCATGCAAACCCCATCGGAAACATGGGCAGCTCTGCGCACCATGTTAACTGGTAAACATCAGCAGCTCCGTGGGTGTAGCACTGTGGTAAGCAGCAGGCCTGCATTGGCAGCAAGCCCCTTGGAACCCTGCGAGGTGCGGGCCTCCTGCCGTGTCCACTTGACTGAAGAGTGGGTCGCATGGAGTTAACCTCAGGTTCCCACCGCAGTCGGTACAGCAGCGTGTGAGAGAAGAGACCGCAAGCAGTCCCCATCTCAGGGCAGGATTTCGCAAAGGGGCCAGAGGTCCTGAGAAGCCCAGAGGAGGGAGGAGAGTGGTCATAGGGGTTCCGTGGTATTGCTCTCGGGATCCCATTTGGATGACCCACACATGCTCCCCTGCGCCCACTAGCGGATCGCTCTTCTGGCAGCCTTGATGAATGCAATAGGAGTTTAACGGTTTGGAGGTAGGTATGCATGGAGACCTACAACTAGACAGGTGCAGTTTGGGCCTTAGAGACAGGGAGAGTAGGACAAAGACTCCCTGGTCTCATTTAGCTTCCTCATTTTAAGAGGAAGAGGCAGGAATTTAACACAGTCATAAATAACGGGAAGGCAATGATAAAGGCTTTTTTAATGAGGTTTTGAGTGAAATCGTCTCTCCGTTCATTTGATGAGTGTGTTGCTTTTTCTTTGATGGGCAAGAAGTCCATGAATCAGGTGCCAGGCAGCTGACGTTTGTTGCCCGAGCCAAGTGGGATTCATCTACTCTCTCTAGTTTCAGCGCTGGCTGGGTTCACAGAAGCTGAACAGAGGCCTTCGTACTGGCCTTACCCCTCTTAGGAGGCCTTGGGTTCCTCCCTTTGGTAGCTGTTATCCTGTGTTTCTTCGTTTGTTACGTAAGGGGATTGGACTGAATCTGTGCTTTCAAACTCTGCTCTTAGAGCAGGGGCATCAAACTCATTTTCACCTGGGCCACAGAAGCCTCGAGGTTGCCTTCAAAGGGCTGAATGCAATTTTAGGACTGTGTAAATGTGACTACTCCTTAACAGGTAAGCAAGCCCAGTAGAAACAGGGTGCCGGACCAGATAAAACAAGGTGGAGGGCTGGATTCGGCCCTCAGGCCTTGTGTTTGTCGTCCATGTTTTAGAGGATCCAAGGAACCCCTCAGACGGAGGATGGGGAGCTGGGGATCCTTAGGAGACCAGTTCAGCATCAGCTAGAGCAATTCTGCAGTTTCTGTCTATTACCAGGGTTCCCCTGGGTCTGAGAAAGGACACTATGACTTACAAGAACAATTTGGAAGCTACTATGTTGTTCATGGGGAAGTACTTTGTGGGGAAATGCCACAAGCAACATTTTTAAATAAGAGAAATGAATGTGACCAATAGAACAATGGATTAGGAGAACATATTAAAATATATAAATTAATGAGAAAATAAACAAGTGACCCAAAAGACCAACGAGCAGAATATATTGATAGAAGAGAAAATAAAAATGCCCAGTGATAGGACAGGGTGCTTGATCTCTTTGTTAATCAGGAAAGTGCAAATGAAAGCAGTGGAATTTTTTTATACTGCTGCCCACCATACTGTCTAGACAACGTCAGGGTTAAGGTTAGACTTAGGCAAAAATTAAAAGGATGATAGAACCAGGGGTGGGTAGACTTAGTGAAATGAGCAGAAGAGTTCCCCGACCCCTTATCTGCAAGGGATATTTCCCAAGACCCCCAGTGGATTCCTAAATTTGCGGATAGTACTAAACGCTATAGATGCTTTTTTTTTTCCTTACACATTCCAATCTTTTCACTTAAAGGAAGCACGTTAAGGCTGATCTCTGGCATATCTGGCAAGAGTGGCATCACTACTCTTGCATTTTGGTGCCATTATTAAGCAAAATAAGGCTCACTCGAACCTAAGCACTGAAATATCACGACAGTCAGTATGATAATCCAGTTGGCTACCAAGTGACTAAATAGGCAGGTAACGTGTACGACTTGGAGAAGCTGGTCAAAGGGATGATTCATGTCCTGGGTGGGACGGGGTGGAATGAGCGGGGTGGTGCAAGACTGTACCATGCTACTCACAATGGCATGGAATTTAAAGCTCACAAATGGGCCCTGGCCAGGTGGCTCAGTTGGTTGAAGTGCTGTGCAGCACACCAAGAGGCTGTGAGTTCAATCCCCGGTCAGGGCGCTTATGGGAGGCACCTGATGTTTCTCTCATATCTGTTTTTCCCTCTCTTTCTCTTTCCTTCCTCTTTCTCTAAAATCAAACAGATCCTTGAGTAAGGACTAAAAATAAAAAAAAAGAAAAGAAAACTTATGAATTGTTTATTTCTGGAAGTTTCCACTTAATATTTTCTGTTGGTGGCTGACCACGGGTAGCTGAAACCTTGGAAAGCAAAACCTTAGAGAAGGGTGCTCTACTCTCTTTACATAGTATCAGTGGGAGTCAAATTTGTCACAGGTATGTTGTCATCGTATTAAAATTGTACATATTTTTGATCCAGTTTTACTTCTAGAATTAAATTCTAGAGAAATCCTTGCCTCTGCATGTACATGTGTTCCAGAGTTACTTGAAGGGAAGGGAAAAGGAACATTAAGCATGAGTAGAAGAATAAATAAATGAAATATGGTAAATTCATATTGTAGAATGCAGCTTCAAAGAAGTGAGTGGGTCTCCCTCCGGGAGGACAGAACAATCTTGGTAGTTGGAGAGGAAACACTGTGTACAATGGTAAGTACACTGTGTGGCCCTTGAGTGAAGGGATACATGTTTGCTCCCTGTGGGAGTGAAACAGAGGAGAAGTGCTGTACCCAGAAATGGTCTAGATGAGAAACAGAAAACAGGGGAGGGGAAGGAGGAGAATGGAATTAAGGAGGAGATTAAAGTTTATCTGTGTAGTTGGAAGAACATACAGAAAGAATGTATCCAGAGACATCTTAAGCAATTAACCGCACACTTGTGCGAAGGGTACCACTTCAGACTGGCAGTGACTCAAAGGTCCGCCCTGGCTTGACCTGCCCTCACCAGCTTGTTGACTTGCCGCCAGTGGGCCTCCCCGCCCCCCCAACCCTCGTCCTTCCTCCCGGCTTGCCCAGACTCGCTCCCCTCCACCCGCTCTCTTGTTGAGGGTCTGCCAGCAGGAGAATTCCTCCCTTTGCCCTTCCAGCCTTCTGAGAGCTGTGGGTTGGCGGGGGACCAGCAGCCTCCCTGCAGGAAGCTGCTTCTGTGAAGGATGCTGGGAGGCCATGTCCCGGGACCTTTGCCACATCCCCAGCCCTCGTGCCCAGGGTGGAATTCAATTGTGTGAGGGCCAAGTGACCCCCACACCAGCCCAGAGGTATTAACGCATCAATTAGATTCTGTCAAAGTCTCTTGGATGCCTTGTGGGCGCAGGACTTCACAATAGGCTGTCTCCTGAGTCTGCGTCCTTCAGTTCTGCCATGAGCGAGACTCCTTCTTCCCTTGAATTTCTGTACAGTGACCGCTCTGACACGTTCTGGAAATTCTACAGGCCCACGGAAGGGTGGGTGTTTTACACATGGACTTGGTAGATTCTGAATAGTCTGAAGCAGATCACACACACACACACACACACACACGGCGAATGTGGAGCAGTGACAGAGTGGGAATTGTATTAGGAAAATAACCCTTGCCTCAAAAATGCTCGCAGCAAACTTGGTGCTCCAGGGACATGCTCTTTGGAGGAGGGACCACAGCAGGGGTCTGTGGGCCGCTTTCACTAATCCACGCATGCGAGTTTGTCTCAGTTTGCTTTTTGAGAAGGAGAGGCAGCAGAGCCTGCTGGAGGGCAGGGAGGGTCACCCGGACGGCAGCTTTTCCTACAGGGACCGTTTTCAAACCAAAAAGAACCATTTCTGGGACCTGCCATCTTCGTCTTCTGCCTCTGTCTCACTGTGCTTATTACCCGTTGCCCTTTGTTCCTTGGAAGCAAGTGGCTGCTTTTCCCATAAGACTCGGACCAAATAAGCAGGGCTGTACAGAGAACTGCCAGTTGGGAGGGCGGAGGTGAAGGGGCCACCAGTGCGGAGGGTCGCTGGGCACTCTATTTCCGTTAGGGTGGTTGGTGACAGGGGCTGTAGAGGACCCACAGTATATGGTTTGTATTCCCTCTTCAAGAAAGGGGAGGGGCTTGGTGTGGAGAGATACACCAGCATTGAGGGTTAGGGGCTGTGAGCTTTTATTGGATCATAATTGGATTTAAAAAGGATTGGGGTGAGGGGGGCGTTGCTGCTGTGTGGCCCCTGGGCTGTTGGGGGCACTGTGACACTTGTCACACAGCCTGCAGTTTGCTCCAGTGTTACCTTCTGCCTGTGGCTGTGGGGAGCAGTTAGCTCTGTTCTTGCCTTCTGTGCCTTCCAGCCCTGGGACCCGAGCTCAGAAGAGTGAACCGGCAGTCCTGTTGAACAAGGTCGCAGGCCCGCTGGGCAGACGGTGCCACAGTAGCAAATGGCTCTGGCCTTATCCTTTTACTTTCTCTTTGGTTGCAACTGTCAGTTTTCTCTGTGCGTTGTTCTTTCTCTTCAAGTTTTTCCTAAACGAGGAATAAAATAGACTGGCCTACTGCAAACCACACGTAGCTTTCGAAAGGCTGCTTAGCTGAAGGGCAGTGAGAGTGGGTTAGCCTCCTGGTTTGGGGGGTCACAGCAGCTGGAAACAAGCCCATTTCCCAGGCCTCAGTTCTGGGGTGCAGCTGTTTTGGTCCATTTAGAGTAGTGGGAGTTGGGTGGAGCAGCTAATGCCCGTGGAAAACTTTCCTGAATGAGAAAAACGGAGTTGGGCTGGTCAAGACCACGTACTGTGACTCACGAGGTTGTGGCCTCCGGGTGGGTGTCACTGTTAATTGGCTTCTTCGCACTCCGCAAGGCATATCACATTATTTGGGGGACTGAGGGGAGAGGGCTTTTCCAAGCGTTAGGGTAGCGGCTTGCACAAGACGGTCATCAATAACCAGCTTTGAGGTACAGCTTTTCTTAACAGTCAGTCACGGAGCCTGACGGATTTAATTGTCTGCTTCTTGGAAATCTTTATGGTATTGTGAAGGATAGGAAGATGAACAAAGGCGCTTAGTCTGAGTCTCTCTTTCTCACACACACACACACACACACACACACACACACGCACGCACTATTTCACACTATTTGGAAGCGTGGTTCTATTTAATGACGGATAAACAAATATTGGGCAGAATGGAAATGGCCAGAGTCGAGGTACCCTGAAGCCAGGAGAGACTCAAGACCAACCTTTCCCTGCCTCTGAATCTCTCCTTCCTCCATTTGCTTGCCCCTCCTCCTCATTTCCCCAATCACACTCATTTTATGAATTGTTCTATTGTTTGTCTTTGAAAAGATTGAGTTATACATTTGCACAGAACATCCCAGAGCGTTTTCCTCTGAATGCTATAAAGTTGCCATTTAACGAGGCATTTGGAGGGCCACCCAACCACTTGAAATCTGAAGTGTCACACTGAAGGATTGTTACCGACCAGTATTTACATGGAGGCTGTGGTTTTACTTTCTCTTGGCAATTGATTTATTGCTATAGCCAATAAATCCTTGGTCGATGAGGCCCAGATTGGCTAGGAGGAGCTTCTGTTTGGGGCCATTTCCTTTTGGAATGCTTCTAACACTTGGCCCCTGGGGAAAATTGTGTCCTTTTGTTTTGCTAAATGGTTCTAGTTGGCCATTTTTTTGGTGCTGAATGGGAAAGCTGGTCAGGTAAGCGGAAGGAAGGAAGCAACTGTGTCTTTCTGGTCCCCGGATTTGCACAGACCTAACACTCTTGTTGAGAGAAATGTATTTTCTTAGCAGTAGGACTGTGTAAATTAATAGCTTGGATCAGAAACAGTGATCTGAGGTGAGGGGTGGCGTCTGGGAGAAGAGCACCCTTTCACTTGCCAGCACCTGTGTCATGTGTCGGGAAGAAAAACCTTCTTTTTCTTTGAAGAAGTTGGACGAGAGCCCTGTTGTGGCCCTACTGTGTTGGTATAAAGAGCTTCACTCTTTGTAGGCATAAAAATACACATGGATCAATGCCTCCCTGAGCATCTGACAGGTCGGTGTGGCTCGTTTTTATGGAGGGAAACCCAAGAGAGGTGCCCTGAATGGTGTGGGTCGATGGGTGAGGCATCAGCCTGCAAACCAAAGAGTCTTGGTTTGATTCCACATCAGGACACATGCCTGGGTTGCAGGCCAGGTCCCTGGTTGGAGGGGGGGGGGGGGCGTGTGAGAGGCAACCCACCCATGTTTCTCTCCCACATTGATGATTATCTCCCTCTTTTTCTCCCTCCCTTACCCCTCTCTAAAAATAAAATTTGAAAGGAAGAAACCCAAGAGAGGCTTGAGAGCGGTGCTGTCCAGTAGAACCTTCTGGATGATGGGTTTGTTCTCTAATCTGAGGTGACCGGTGTGGTGGCCAGCCACTAGCCATGTGAGGTGATTGAGCCATTGGACTGTGGCTTGTGTGACCAAAGATCTGAATGTTAACGTTCCGTTAGCTCAGATGTAAGTAGCTGCACTTGGTGAGTGGATTGGTGTTGGACAGAGCAGCCCAGAGGCTCTCGACTTGCTCTGAAGAGCCCCTAGGTTAACCCCTTACGCCTTAGGCTGCCTGCCTGGGAGGGGTGGGGGTCTCCTCTGGGAGGGAACAGTGAAGATGCTAAGACCCAGAAAAGCCCAGGAAGGGATTGGATCTCTGTGCACAGCAGAGCTGGGCCGGGGGCCAGGGCCCTCTCAGCCTCCGCTCCCACCTCTGACGGCCCGTGGGAGCCCAGCTGTAAAGGTTAACTGCAAGTGCTACTTAGCGGGGGACCCCAGCCACAAAGGAAGGCTTGCTTAACATCTGGAATCTTGGCTGCGGGCTGTGTATTTAATCTCCTCCTTTACCATCCAACAGGCTTAATGAGCAGCCAGAGTGGGGAAAGCCCTCTGGGTCCCTAAATCTAAGGAGAGCGTCCCTGTTACCAGAGGAAATGGGCCAGACAGGTGGAGTGCACCCCTCCCCGCTGGCCCCTTCCTGCCGCTGTCTGTGGCAGTTGCCGGTGGGGAAGGGCCCTCGGAGACGCGTGGTTCCGTCCTCACCCGGCTGTAGAGAGGCCAGACCCCAGGTGTAACTTGGGTTCTATCCGGGTTCTGGTAACTGCATGCCGCTTGCTGTGGTATAACCCAGAACCCTCCACGTCCGTCAGTTCATTGGCTCCAGCTCCACCCTTGCTGCCCCTGGGCCTTGTTAGTCCATTTTTGAAGACTTAGAAAAGCGCAGGGGGGTTTCCACTTTAAAGGACACCTGTTGAGAGGGGTGGCCTCACAGGCAGTGACATCTAGGTCGGAGCATTGCACACTTGTTGAGGCCATGGCTGCTGGCGTGGCTTTCCCCAGCGCCGCCACCATGCTAGACCCATTGCTGACCTCGCCCATCATGCCTCCATCATGCTTTCAAGTTCTTAACAAAACGAATTGATGGGTGACTTGCTTCTCAGAGTCAGGCTGTCGATTCATCCCCTACCCCTCTGTCTACCCACTATCACCTGCCTATCTACCTATAATAACCACAGCAAATGATGGAGAGGTGACTTCAAAAATAAGTACGTTTCATAGCATTCATCCACTGTTTATTGAAAGGCTGGGCATAGGATTGATTGTGTGTATCAGTGCACTTCGGGGAACAAGAAGGGATCTTCACGGTTACAAGGGAACAACCATTTAAACTAGGGTGCCCCAAGGGAAACAGGGCACACGGAGAATCTCCCATTTGCCAGGCTCTGTGCTTGAGTTCGGTGCATACAGGTAAAGATCTAGTTTCTTCTCTCAAGAAGCTCACAGCTGGGCATCCATGGACCAGTCTTGCAACTTGCCCTTGGGGTCATCTGGTGTGGGCCCTGGTTGAGTCACCTATTGGTAAAGACTGTATAGTCCAAGAGTCATCCTGGAGATCATCCTGTCTCCTAACTGCTGTCCAGTCCAAACCAACACTGACTGTGGTTTGTGTAGCAAACACTTTAAGTATATGGAGCAGGTGGGGGTGACTTTCCAGTGGAGGACATGTCCAGTGACTAGTTATGTCTGAAGTCTGTCTTAAGGTAAAAGCCAGGTTGAGTAGGTTCTCATCCTGTTCTCCCTGTGATGGGGGTAGTTCCTTATCAGAGGAGTAGGTATGTCTATGTGTCTGTGTCTGTGTGCTATCGAGTTACTAAAATCCCTGACTGCTTAGAGAGAAAACACGGATTTAGGCATTTGTTAGCATAAAGTTATATAGACCAAAAATTCTCGGGTTTAGTGTGAAATCAGCGTAGTGCATTATAAGGGTGCTGCGTGGGAGTGAGATTTGCATTAATTTTTTGACCAAAAGATAGTAAGTTTTGAGCCTTTTTCAGTCCCTGACGCTCAGGCCTGTATTTGGTTTGACCTACTCCGAATGGGTTGATTTCAACAGTGGTCTCAGGCTAAGTGGCATGGATGAGATAGGGCTGTTCCTGCCTTTCTCTCTCTTCCCTTCCCAGCTTTCACATCTTAGAGCACTAATAAGATCAGGACAATTTAGGCCTGGTTGGTGGCACAGTGGATAAAGGCGCCGGCCTGCAAACCCAAAGGTCTCTGGTTCGATTCCCCAGCCAGGGTACATATTCAGGGTGCAAGCCAGGTCTCCAGTCAGGTCCGTGGCTGGAGGCAGGTGAAAGGCAACCATACATTGATGTCTTTCTCCCTCTCTGTCTCTCTCCCTTCCCCTCTCTCTAAAAATAATAAATTCTTAAAAAAAAAAAAAAAAAATTCAGGACAATTGAAAAAATAATTTCCAAAGGGAAAATTTCCAGTTCTACCACCTAGAACAGATGAACTGTATTTTGCTTTTCCAAGCGTTTCTAGGCCCTTGACTGCGTGCGTACTTATAATAATGACATAGTTATAATTGCATGTGTGCTGATTTCGTTGTATTCTGGTTTTACCATAGGCTGAAATTAAGTTTGGGGTGAGCTGGAGCAACCTGAGGGATTGAATGACATGTCCTGGGTCTGGCTCTCCCCTCAGTTCCATGAATCCCTAATAATGGATGAGGGAAATATTCCACGAGTTTAACCAGGGGGTAATGCACAGGCTGGAGTCTTCCAGGAATGACCTCATGGCCCACATGGCTGGTCGCACAAATGCTTTGTACCTACCATTCCTCTCTTCTTTGGCTCGGTCCCTCTTGGCTTACCAACTGTCTTCTGCTGGGATGTGGGGATTTGTCAGAAAGAGGATCTTCTCATTCTTCTGAGTCAATGGAATGACTTTAAATTCTGCCTGGCACTTCCAGGAACACGTGGTAACCCCTCTTCTTCTGCTTTTCACCCACCCATGGAATCAGCATGCCTCCTCCCTCTAGAAGGCAGCTCTACCATTTTCTTGCCTCACTTCCAAGTCTGCTCCCAAGGCCACCCCAAGGACCGTTTATTCCTGGCCTTGGGCCTTTTGCATGTCTTGAATGCTCCCTCCTGCCCCTATTAGGAAACGGGCTTTCTTAACCAGCGGTGCTGTGCCAGGAGCTTCGACAGGCGTTCTCAGTGTGCGCCCCTTCCAACAGCACCGCCACAGAGCCGTTTGTGCCAATTCCCTAACGAGGAGCCTGAAAGTTGGAATTTAAGAAATGTGTCCGGGGACACGGATGTAGCAAGTGGTAGGACCCAGAACCAGCTACTTCAACTCCTACCATTTCTCCATAGGGTCAGGCTCGCCTCTGATCCTTCTCTTTGACACTGCCCAGCTGCTGTGGTAGGAATATAAAAAATACTATGCTAGGTACGGACTGGCATTTCCTGGGTGAAAAAGGGGTTAGTTAGTTTTCATCAGGAAGTTTCCTGGTGGTAACCAAGGGCAGAGTTAGTCCGTTCCAGGTGACTTAATTGTCTTACAGAAATTCTTATTGGATGTTCTCTTGTGGTTCTTCCTTAAACCCAACTGACCAGAGTCACAGCTTGGGGCTTGCATGGGCTCGCTTACCCCAGCGGTGATTTACACTTTGGACTTGACCCAGTTCCTGCCTTTATATGATGAATCATACAGAATTCATTTGCTCAGAAAAGGTTTAGTGAACATCTGTGTACCGGGCCCTGTGCTGGGCTGTATGTTAGTTGGCTAGAGGCTGTTTAATAGATGAAAGCTGTGATCCTCCAGCAAGGGTTCCTAAATATTTGGATGCATACACTAAAAAAAAAAAAACAAACTACTGCAGTAATCTTTTTAAAAGTATTTTGTTAATTACTAAGGAAAAACTCCCCTAATACAGCAGTAATTTACAACCAAAAGGCATATCAATACAATTAGATTTTATCTTCTTGGGTCTATATTACTCAAAATGAGGTCTAAGGATGTTTGGCTGTGATAAGAATTTTTTTTCTCCCTTAAAAACGGGTCTGTACATTACTCCTATGTGAAAAAAATGCCGGGTTAAGCTATTTCCCTCCTGCAGAAACATATTTTAAAATACCTTCTACAATAGCACCTAAACCAACAGAATAACTCTCACCTTGGAAGTTAGGGCTACAGGGCTGTGTTGGGCTGAAGCAGAAGATCTTTGACAAAGTGACAAGAGTAACGTGTTCAGCAGAAACACTGGGCAAAGTTGCACTTGATGTCCTGTGGGGTAATAATCAAGGAGACATGAGACAGCAAGAGAAGATAACCTAATTCAATGCATACATACGTACGGCAGCCCTCACACATGGGAAAGGCAGAGACCCCACCTGCAGAAGAGGGTTGGAGACAGGAAAGGAGCATGGATACCTGAGGCATCCTGAGCTAGGGAGAGGTGGGGGGCCTTGGGGGCTCCTATTCTAGGCAAGACCCCTAATTCAAGTTCTCATAGGTAATTAGGGGAGGGGCGGATGTACCTCTTGAGCCCAAGGCTGAAGTTGCCTTTAGGGCAGAACAGTCAGACCAGGGACACATCGTGGGGTGACTTATTGGGAACCCCCCGAGTTTCCATTGTGACTGACCCCAAGACTCCTTATCTTCCCCCAGCAGTATTGAGTGTCTTCTGACAGTGTGAAATGTTTTCTCTCTGAGATTAGGGCAGATAAAGAAGCAGCATGCACCAAGTTCCCCAACCACCAACAATCAAGTACAGAAGAGACATGTAGGAAACAGTCACATGACATGAGATCTCATTTTGTGTGACCTTTGTTCCACCTGTCTATCATTTATTTGTCTTCACCCTTAGAGAGTGGGGACTGTCATTTACCCAGGAGCTGCCCTGTCCTGGGTTCCTGTGAAGCTCAGTGCTCAGCGCCCACCATCCACCCCCATTGTCTACAGCCCTGGGTGTGGCCATCTTTGGAGACACGGTCCTGCTGGTGCACGGTTGGGTGTGAGCTGCACACATCTCTCACTTGGAAGGGAAATGTCCACACACACAGTGTGTACACCAAGACTCACTAGGCCAGCTCTTCCCAGACCAGTCTTTCCTAGCTCCTTGGGAGCTAAACACTCACCCAGGACAGCTCTGGGGGCTGTTCCTAGGGATCGATGGAGCCTCCATTCTAGCGGGAAGGCAGCAAACTTCTCGCGTTTTCCTGCTACATCAGCTCGCTGCTGCCCTCAGGATCAGCAGCTTCTCTGACGGGGTTAGCAAAGCTGGCATCAAGGCCTGAATCTCCTCACAGCCCTCCCGTGTCTTGTGTGGCCTTGGTGAATTACTGAGCTCTGCTGCACGTGTTTACGTATAAATTGAGAATAGTCAGTATGCTTCCCGCTCAGTTGTGGGTGGACTTGAATGAAAAAAGGCACATAAAGCTGAAGACACACATACACATCGCACACAGCAAATGATGTGGTAAAATACACAGTCGCCGCCAGTAGTTGGGGATGGCAGTGGGTGAGCAGCTGGGGTGGGTGGGGTGTGTCCTCTGGTGGCTCCTCTCTATCCCAGATCCCAGGCAGGGGTCCTGCGACTGTGTGATGCAAGAAATATGCATGAGCATGTATGATTTTGGCCAGACTGATTCAGGGATGTGCTGACTCTTCCCCGTCCTATGTAGAAAGCCGTCTATATGAAGACAAATTGTGAAGAGCTCAGTGTGCAGTGCTGCTGGAAGGCAGGCTTCCTCCCATCCCTAAAGGTGATGGGCAGAGGGCTCGGGGCCTGGAAGGAGGGTCCGTGCCAGGTTGCTGTAGGTGTGGTCTGATCCCTGGAGAAAGGTGAGGCCAGTGGGAGGTGGGAGAAGGGACACAGCTCCCTGCCATCCTGCAGGGCCTGGCCAGCCTTCCATACTCTGCAGTGGTTCCCGGTGTCAAGCGCCTGTCTGCCTTGGCCTGAGGAAGCCAGGCTGTACCAGAGGAAATGAGACCTGAAACCAGAGCTGACCAGATTTGAGATCACCAGAAAGTAGGTGATCTCAAATGTCAAGTGCTGTTGAGTTCTTTCTTGGAGAGACTGACGGTAGTAGACTATGTGAGGTCCTGCACTGTCTGAATTATGAGCTTGAGGAACAGCTAGTTTGATTTCCCTGAATTTCTGGGCCTTTTTCTCTATAATGGACTTGCTGATATTGACTCCTACTCCTGAGAATAGGGAAACCAAGCATTTGTGAGGACATGTGGGGTGATGAGACAGAAAAATGCTTAGAAAGATTTTTTTGCTTATTAATTGTTTGCTAAAAATGTGTCTTCATAAATCTTCCTGGGCAAATGCTTACTATTTTCATTTTAAAATAGTTTGATATTTTTCTCTCATTTTGTCTAAGCACTAGCCAGTTTAGAAAATGGAACTGGGGGTTAGCAGTAGAGGCCAGAGCAGACCTTTTCTAAGAACTTTCTACTTGCCAGGCATTTAAAATACACATTTAGGTCAACCACTGTAAGAGCAGATGACATGTGTACAACTCACCTATATAAAGTGTACAAGTAAATGTTTTTTAGTATATTCATCACCACTATCTAATTTTATAATCTTACTATCCCCCCACAAAAAAAAAAACAAAACCCTGTACCCATTAGCAGTCACTCCCTGTATTTCACAATCCCCTGGCAACCACTGTTGCACTTTCTGTCTCTACAAACTTCCTATATGTGTATTTTCTATAAATGCATTCCTACAATATATGGTCTTTGGTGACTGGCTTCACTTACGTAGGATGTTTTCAAGATTCACTCATTTTTCAGCCTGTATCAATACTTTTAACTTTCTGCAAATTACAGATTGTTAAGGGTTATCTTAATGAGATAAGCTGCAGATGTTAAAAATCAAGAAAAGGCTTATTTAGGCATTGTTTGGTTAACAAACATTTATGGAGTTACTATGGGCAAGGTTGGTCATGGTTGACATAAGGAAGTGTACTAGATCTGTCTTCCTAAGGCCTTTTAAATGAACCATTATCAATAAGCCTGTCAATATCGTGTCTGAAGAGCACTATAAACACTGTTATTATCACCTGAGAGCTGAGCTGTGGGACTTGAGCCTGACGAGTTTCACTCAAGGGGGTAAAGGATGAATGGACTTGGAAAAAGCACAGATGGAGAATTCTGGGCACAGTTACACTAAATTATACTGAATCAAGCTGAGGTTAGAATTAAGTATCAGAAAAGAAGCAGCACATACTAAGTGTCACCACTTGTCTTTTCAATTAGCCTACAAAGTTACACAAGTGAGTCTGTTTTTAAAGGTGCTAAGTCTTGTCAGTGTCTGTTTCTCCTTTCCTAAATGATGAAGGAATGCAAAGCAGATCTTCCCACTACCTTGCAAAGGCTCTGAGCTGAAATGTAAGTGGTGTGATCATCTCGTTCCTTCTCTACCTAAAACCCTAGGATGCTGGGGTTACGTTTCTTCTCACTAAGCCAGGTGATGGAACATTCTGCATTGTCTTTTGGCTGTTTTTTGGTGGTGTTTTTTTTTTTTTATTTTTTCTTTTTCTGCATTTGGGGCCAAGTTCAGTCTACAACTGGGAGATGTTTGCATTTTTCCAACTCAGTAGACCCCTAGTTAAACACCATTAAATATAACCTCATGCTGGCCCTCTGCATAGTCTGTACTTTCAGAAATGTGTCTTCTTGAGACAGTGAAGCCTCCCTGCTGAGGGCCCCAGAGTAAGAGCCACTTCATTGAAACACTGAGTGCCTTCTGAGGAGGCTGATGGGTGGCCAGGCTGATATGACATCCAGGTGACTTGAAGGCTTGGAACAACCCCTTCAGAGCCTGGAGCACATGGCTCTTCTGCCAAAAGTAGTATCTCCATTCCCCCCTCCACCCTTGGACCAATCTCAGTGACTCCTCTTGATTTTTAAGAGTGAATGAGTGAGTGTGTGTGTGTGTGTTGCTAAGCGTGAAACTGAGGTAGCTTTCATTAAAACTCTGTAGAAGCAAAATGTTCCATGTGTTACTGATATCCACTCAGTTTGGTTTTATCAAAGATTTGAGAAATCTATTCATTAAGAAGCTGCCTCTAATATCTTGAACAGAGTGTTTCCACATTTGGACAATCTGACATCCAATGGGAATTAGATTTTATATCTAAATATTGAGACCTGTGCCAACTAATTCTGGGTAGAATGCTTAGTTAGCACGAGTTTGTAATCGTACACAAACAGGACTGAGAACAAGGTCGGCATAAGGGGGCTAATTTTGTTGGAATGGACGACTGTCTTTGTTGACAGCGTGGTTGTGATCTCTCCTGGGGGTTTCCTGCGGCCTTGCCCCTTTCCCTCCCGATGTCCAAGGGCATCGTGTGTGCCCCAGCCACGCACCTGTCAGCGTTACTGTGCACTGCCTCCAAGAGAACCACAAAGACCACCTGGTGTGCAAACTCCGGCTGGTTCACCCTGCGCTTCCAGTGAAGTAGGGATGAGAGAAGGCCCTGGGAAATAGAACACTTTCTGTCATTCATGCTTTTAAGAATGCAGAAAATCTTGTTTTAGTTGAATTCTGCTGCCGCCTCCCATAATGAGGGTGTCAGGTAGATACAGTTGGGTAACATCCTTGTCCATGTTGGAGGCTGTATATATTTGAGACACATGAAGATATGCTACATTTCCTTCCATTGTATTTCATGTTGGTTTGATGCTGCTTATTTCTGTTTGAAATCTAAGCAAAAGTCAGGAATGGGGGGCATAAGAGCATGAATTTAAGGGAGCAGGGACATGGTTTTCAGATGTTTCTTGAGATTAGTTTGTATTTCTGCGCTTGTTAGAGAATAAGAACATCTTATACCATACATTGTGGAATATACACTTCATACATAAGCAAGATCTTCCACAGAAAGGTTTTGGCCAACAGAAATATACATATAAAATCGTATATTTTGCCTGCTAATAATACACTATTCAGTGTACAAATAATCTAGCAATAAAGGTGAAATAGCCATGTCTATCTGTAATATCTGCTGTATTAATTTAGTACACACGCATTTGAAATCCCATCTAAAATTTAAATGCAGCATTAATTTTCCTACTGATATCATTTGTAACGCAAATTCTTCAACATCAGAGCCACATTTTACATCATCTAAGTCAGTTTTGAGGGGTTTCTCACCTTCATCCTGAGAGAGAGCAATTTTTACATCAGGTGTTAGCATTGTCACCACGCCTTTTAGCCAAGGCCACAAGGATCCAGTCCCATAACCCTGGCATAGTTCTCTGGCTCCTTCATCCTGTAATTGAGATTGTCTCATGTTTCTGTGTGCATTTACCATGTGCCAAACACTGTCATGGGTGCTTTGCGTGTATGAATTCGTTGACTCTTCCGCGCAGCCTTGGGAGGAAGATGCCTCTTACCTGGCGTGTCTGAGGGAGCGGAGGCCCAGAGGGTTCCCTCGTGGTGAAGGTGGAGTCAGGGTTCAAACCCTGCTCTCAGGTGCCAGCACCCCTGCCTTTAACCCCCATGCTACTCTGCTGCATGGAAACCAGCAGAGGTTTTTAACTGCGAGGTCATGTCCCCTAAGGGTAATTGTGAAATTCACCATTATATTTATTTGCCCTCTTTACTTGAAACTCATTCTGACCTCTGTAAGGCATCTAAAATTCTAAAACTGACATTGATTGGGTCCCAGATGGTTGTGTCTTCTCCAAATAGTACTTTGTCACCCAAATTAAGATATTGGCAAGAGGGGTTTGTAATACAGTCATTATATAGGCTCAGCTAGGCCACAACCTCCTCTTTTATGAGGATAATTTTAGAGAAAATAATTATTGGGATACATGCAGTTTCTATGTATTAACATGTAAGCCAAGCCGACTGGTGAAGATTGGAGGGAGTCCACCGTGTTACCCCTGGAATAAGTACTGATTGCCAGGCACTGTACTAGGCTGTTTACATGCATTTCCTCACTTAATGGTGTAAAATAGAGGGCATGATGCCCATTTTGTGGATGAACAGGTTCAGGCTCAGGATAAGAAGCCGGCCGGCCCCAGACAGAGGTCAGACAGTGGGGCTGAAATCCCGCCAATGCAAGCCTGTGCGCTGTGGGTGACCCCAGACTGCCTCGCTGGGCACACCACCTTCGCACACGTGGGCACCGCGCGCTGCCCGGCCAGCGGGCTTCCTCTGCCCTTGCAGCTTCCTTTCATTCCTCTGCTTTCCCCCATGCTGAGCCCAGCGGGGCTTTTGGCTGCAAGCAACAGAAATTCCTGGAGCTACTTTAAGCAGAGAGGGATGTGTTAAAGGATGTTAGGTGGTGGTTCACAGAATTTCTGGGAAGGATCAGGCAGCAGACTCGCATGTTGTGGAGCCAGGAAAAGAGCCAAACCACACGGTGCGACTGTTCTAGCAGGAAACCACGCTGCCGCGGCTCCCCGCTCCCACCCAAGACTTTGGGGAGGAACTGCCGGAACTGTGTCCCTTCTGCACGGTGATCCCCGCAGGCTGGGTCCCAGCAGGGAGCCCCGCCCACTTGCGTGTCCAGATCTGCTGTCTGTTTTCCTGATTTTCTTCTGAAGGGGCATTGATGAACCAGTAGACAGTGTCCACCACACTTCCCTCTGCCTGGTTCTAGCCCCAACCTTGGTGGCACCACTCAAAGGCCAGACGAGTGACATTTCCGAGCGCCTCTTAGCGCTGGGACCTCTCACCTTGCTCTGCTGCCCTGCCTGCGGTTGGCACCACCAACAGCAGAGCTACCCTGAGGGTCCTCTGGAAGAACTATTCACCTCCCCAAAGGAAACTCACGCCATAGATATACCCGACTAGCAGGGTGGTATTTTCCCCAGTTATGTTTTAGAGCAGCACCCTTTCCCCTGGAGTCAGGTGTGTGGTGGAGCACCCCTCCTGATGGGTGCTCCAGTGAGGGGCAGGCTCTTCCATCTCCATGCCCAGAGCCCCCCTAACGGCTTTGGGGTGCTGGATCCCACATTCTGGGCACGATGATAACAAAAGCAACATGGGAGAAAAGGGTCGGCACTTCTTTATGAGACATACACTGTTCTGCTTTTCTGAAAGGTGTTGCGCCTCGGAGTGAGGTGCATAAGACTTGACACGTGTTTTATATTACCGTGAACTTGATGAGAGTCGATGCCTTCCAGGTCAGACAGCTGCGATCAAAATACAAGAGTTGTTTGACAGTGGGTCACTAAAAATAATGTTAAATGGAAAAATATATATACTGGGTATACTTCTTTTACCCTTCAGGTTTTCAGTTGCTTTTGAGAGAAGCGTCACCTGGAGACCCACGTTCCGAACATAGTGGAGACTTGATTGGAGGAATAATCTAGAAGTGAAAGGAAAAGGGGCCCAAGACTTGGCTGGTGGTCTGCTTCTCAAATAGACAACTCCTGCCAATGTCAGTCCTGTCTCTGACTACCCAGTCTGTAAAACTGGAACAGGTACAATCGCTAAGACCCTCAGAGTTATTGTAAGGATTGAGTATTCAAGTGCTAGACACAGTGTCTGGGACACAATTTTTAAGTTTTAACTTCTTGTCTTTTTAGGAAACCACAATCCCACTGTGTGGGGACAGCCACTCCCCCCATGGCTCTTGCTGCCCACATGGGTCTTAGTCTTAGTTTGGTAATTACAAGAGTGGTTTGTGTCATCAGATGAATAAACAGATTAAAGTTTGACTGGACTGGGGAAAGAAAACCAAATTGGGTTCTTTTAACTCCCCTATTCACTGTGATACGGTTTAGAGCTTCCACAATGTCAGACAGAAAGTCACCACCATGGGTCTTTGTTTGCAGTTTTCTGGTCACCTGGAAGTCTTGATTTGACCAGGGACTTGCACTTAAGGTGTTAATTTTCCTTTAAAATTCACTTAGAAGCCCTGGCTGGTGGCACAGTGGATAAAGTGTCGACCTGCAAACCCAAAGGTCGCTGGTTCGATTCCCAGCCAGGGCACATAACCAGGTTGCAAACCGGGCCTCCAGCCAGGTGGAAGGCAACCATACATTGATATAAAAAAATAAAAAATAAAAAAAATAAAAATAAAAAATAAAAAATAAAAAAAATTCACTTAGCACCAACAGGAGGAGGAGCCGTTTGCATTTTAATTGGGTCATTCTCCTTCCCTTCTCCCCACACACGGCTTTCTGTTTCTGCTGCCCAGAGCTGCAGTAGACATGGGTCTCTCCCTGCACCTTGGTGACACACTTGGCAATGTCTGTAGGCCTTCAGCCGTGCCAGTCCAACCACGAAGTGCCTTGAGGAATGTGTCTCCAAGGCCAGGTCATCCCAGGACAGAAAAGCTAGGAAGTTTCTCAGGTCAAGGGGCACATGCTTGAGTAGCTCCAGGACATTAAAAACTTGGAGTTGTGTCCATTAAAATGGCTAGTGACAAAAACGGACTGCCTGCACCGCCATTCCCAGAGAGTCACACCAGAGGTTCTGTCTCTCACCCTAGGCCATCATTTTGAAAAGGAAACTCTTCTAAGTGGGTGGGACATGGTTTGGGGGACAGTCTTGAAATGTTCAGAGGAGAGATGCCTGGGAGTGACCCAGGGCTATCAGGTGCCAGAGCTCACAGCATTGGCTTCAGTTGAAGAAATTGAGGCCCTAGTTTAGGGACGAAGGCGGATTTTGTTCCAGCTGGAAGCTCAGCTGACTCTATGTGTACATGACACGCAGTTGACCCAGAAAGCAGGTGAAGCAAACCTGAACTCAGTCTTGCATCCCCAGTAATTCTGACACGTGCTTGTAAGGGACGTGGGGGCAGTATGAAATATTTACAGCCAGCCTGGCGGGGATTAGCATGTGCAGAGGCTGAGATCAGCACAATGTAGGGCACAGAGAAATACTTAAGTGGTGAAAACATGCCTAGCTCTCCTTGGGAAAGAGGTAAACTTTCGGATATAATTTCTTATTTCTATGGAAAGACCTAGGAGGGGCTTCACTTGACTTTCTCAAAAAAAGGTGTGTTGGGTGTTTCCAGAACTGTGCAGTAATGGGAAAGGCTGTTGGGAAGACAGTACCTTCCCATTGCCTGCACTCCCATTGGGGAAATACCTCTGCTTTGACATCACCGGGTTGCCTGAGATTACACTGTCAAGTCCACACTCAGACAAGGTTGACACTGCACACGTGGCCCTTACCGGATAACTTTCAGCCTTGTGAATGCTGCTGGAGTCTAGGGGTGTCAAAGTCATTTTCAGCCTCACAGTTGCCTTCAAAAGGCAAATGTCATTTTAGGACTGTGTGAACGTAACTCCTCCTTAACAGTTAAGCGAGCCAGGTAGAAACAAGGTGGAGGGCTGGAATCGGCCCGCGGGCCTTCTGTTTGCCACCTGTGCCTTAGACTCTGTTCTCCCCAGTTAACTAGCCACAGACCTTCCGTGCTGGGTGGTTTCCCCGTGAGGCCGCGACCCCTGAGAGCAGGGGTCTCCTGTACCCCTGCTGCTCATCTCCTGGGGGCTTAGCCAGAGAACCACCTTTGGCTGAGTCCTGGCTCCTGGCATTTGGGCCTGGAGTCAGGCAACCTCTCCAGACAGGTCCTTCCCTGTCCACACATCTCTGGGCTTGACTGATGAACCCCCTGAAGGCTGGGAGGCACCCCATTTGATCTGTGTGCAGGGCAGAACTTCAAAGTCCGGCGGCTGCGGATGTCAGAGAAGGGAGTTCCGATCTGCCTATGCGATTGTGCTGTGTGTTCATTGGTTTTTAGTTTGTTTGTTTCAACACTTACGCTGGGTAGAAGCAAACATGATTCTTCTCTGACATGTTTTTGAAAAGTAGATGAAAGAACAGCAGTGTCCGGACAGGGTAATGAGCCCTCAGCCTCTCCCTCTCTCCAAACACAGTCCTCTTTCCACTGCCCACAGGGAGGTTTTGCTCTTCGCAGGCACCTTCACGGACCCTGCGTAGCCAGAGCCTGTTTTTCAGGAGAATTTATTGGAGGCGGGCCTGGCAGGCACGGCAGGCACCCCGATGTGCGATGTGCGATGTGTGATGTACGTGTGTTGGGAGAGCCTTTGGACAGGGAGCCTGGGGCTCCTAGATGCTGCAGTTGCAAATGCTCATGAAATGTAAGACTGAATCCTTGGAAGGCAAGTGACTGGGTTTTGGTTTTTTTGGGGTTATTTTTATACGTTGGGATTTATTTTTTCCAGACGTCTAGATGGGGAACACAGTGTTTCTATAAAAGAAGATGCTTTCATGACGCGTCCGTTCTAGAACAGGGTGCCGGGGTCTGCCTTGGTAGCAGGGGCTGCCCTGCCTGGAGCCGGCCCGGCTCTCTGGTGTCCTTCAGAGACTGTTGGCCGCCACCACGGTCAGCTTCCCCGCTGCAGGAGCAGTTGTGTGGCGTGGGAGAGGCCTCATTTCTGCTCCCACCGAGTCCCCGAGGGCATTTGAGCAAGAGGTGAACAGGTCCACCTGTGCCATCTGTGTCGCCTCAAATGGGGGGCGGCACCGGCTGGCCCAGCCCAGCAAGCTCGCCTTGGGAACTGGGTGTGGCGTTCTTGTGCCTCTGACACCTTCTGATGGCCTCATTCAAGTGCACCTATTTTTAGCCTGGGCTTGCCTTGTTTTGCAAGGCTGTGACCTGCAGGTGTTTACTTATTTTCTTCCAGGACCCCTGGGTGTTCACTGCTTCCTCCTCCATGGAGGCCTTGTGCCTGCTGCCCCTCTAGGAGAACGTTGCCCTTGGTTCTAGGGTTTGAACATTGCGGTCCCTGAGAGCACTCCCCATGCCTTTCCCACTCTCCCTTTGTCCCTTTCCTTTAAGTGAGGGACTCTGGGATTCAGGACAAGCGTGTATGAGTTGGGTGATGATCTAAATAAGGCAAAAGAGCAGAGCAGAGATGCCCCCGTGAAGAAATAGGAGAGGAGCAAGTCGGTTTTATATACAATCTAACCATGATCTGCTGAATGCACGGTGCATAGCCAGCGCGGGGATGATCCAACTCAGCATCATCTCGCTATTTTAGCAAAAACTGCAAATACGTGATACTTTTTCAGATAAGGAAGCTGAGCCATAGAAATATTTGTATGTTACTCCGTGAGTTTAATCCATGGTTGTCTAACTGAAGGCCACTGTCTTTTTATAAACTATGTGCCCCCTGCAAAAAAAAAAAAAAAAAAAGCTTCATAGAACACTCACTCAGACCCGCTGTGACCAACAGAACACACTAGAGATCTGGTGCCAGAGAGGAAGGAACGTAGGATTTGGGATCAGGCAGACCTGCATGTCACTCCCCCCTCTGTGACTTAGGAGAGTCACGTAAATGCAGATGGCATGCTCGCTGCCATCGGCCTCAGGGCCCCAGAACCCTCTTGCCCCCTGCAGGCCCTGTGCACAAATGGCTGTGACTAAAGTCATTTTTGAACCTTTTCTCTTTTTTTCCACTTTAAAAATAGTTTTCTTTTAAATTTTTTTTTATTTATTTCTAGAGAGGGGAAGGGAGGGAGAAACATCAATGTGTGGTTGCCTCTCATGCACCCCTAGTTGGGGACCTGGCCTTCAACCCAGGCATGTCCCCTGACTGGGAATTGAACCGGTGACCCTTTAGTTTGCAGGCTGGCACTCAATCCACTGAGCCACGCCAGCCAGGGCTAAAAATCTTTTTCAGCTACACTTCACATTCCGTATTATTTTGTGTTAGTTTCAGATGTACCGTTTAGTGGTTCGACAGTCATATACTCAACCAGCTGCTCCCCCTGATACTTCAGGTACCCCTACATAGTTACTATAGCAGTATTGACTGCATTCCCAATGCTGGACTTAGCATCCTATGACGATTTTGTAACTACCAATATGTACCCCTCAATCCCTTCACCTTTCCCACCCAGTCCCCAACCCCTCCCATGCAGCAGCCATGCCATCGTGAACACGCCTCATCCGCTGATCTCGGAAATGTTGGAAGCTTTTGAACCCAACTTATTTTCTTACGGAGTTTCACGTTACTTTGCTACTTCGATGATGAGAGCCCTGCCCAAACTTTTTTTCACAGGTCTTAAAATTAAACTTTCACTGGCCAGTGCTGGGAGGGCCCCGCGTTCTTAGTTGGGTGAGTTAAAAATGAAAGAGACTTTTCCCCTCTTGCCCAGCCTCCTCCAGGCCTGGAAGTTTCACACTTGGACTCCTGTTCTTATAGCCAGAATCTGCATTGTTACCCGCCAGCCAGGCACATTCCTGTGTCTTTTGTTTTTAAACTGTTTCAGATAAGTTTAAGATCTGGAAGTCACCATTGCCGGATTCCCATGGGAAATCTCCAATTACTTAGAGAAATTCTTGTGGGAAAAAAAAAGGAGGGAAACAAATAACTGATTGTTTGGAGGCTTCTAGCAAGAACTCTCTATACATGACCCAGCTTCCTCAGCAGAGCTTCTGAAAGCCAGAGTTTTGTAAGTCAAGTGCCTACCCCGCCAGGACCATACATGTTTCCAAGGGGAGGTTCCTTCCTGGTAGAGATGGGAAATACCTTAGCAGTCCAGCGAGCCCACGTGCCATTGAGCATATTGTGGTTTTTGATGGCTTTCTTCCTCCAAGGGCTCACTCCACCCATGCCCACTTCAATGAGAAGGGCTAATACTTTTTATCATCATGTCGTAGACTTGGGGGACTGTATTTTTTTTAAAGGAACTATTTTGAGATTTGGAAATAACGGCCTGGGTGCAGAAGGTTTCACCAGCCCTCCTGAACTAGACTTTCAGCCCCCGCCCCCGCAGAGTGTGCTCTGATGTGAGCAGCATAGTGTCATTGGCTCCCCTTGCTTGATCTCTTGGCACCTGGGCAAAAGTCAAAATTTAAACTTGTTCTCCTTCTGCTTGGGAAACGCCACCTGAGCTCCGCCTCCTGACCCCCGGGCATCTGGGGTGTGTCCTACAGTCGGGGCGCCTTTGGGATGCACGGCACCCAGGGGAGCCATGATGGGGTCGTCAAGCATCCACGGTGCCTTACGTTTCTGAGAACTGAGTGAATTGGATGTATCAATGTGGCAAAGGTAAAATAGAGAGCTGGAGACCCCAACCTCCGCCCACTGTTTCCGTTTCCCCGTGTGACCTCTTCGTGGAACTGTGACAGTGGCCTGTCTCACACTTGCCTCGTTCCTGTCCCTGCCAGAATGCCTGTTGACAAGCCTGTCACTCAGCATGCCCTACTTCCCCAGGACTGAGTCAGGGAGCGGGCACTTGCCTCACACAGATGGAAGCTGAGACCAGCCTAGTGCCCTGTGTGCACGGGAGCCGGGCAGCCAGGGAGAACTCCTCTGAGTAGGTTTCAGAGTCCTCCCACAGCACTGGTTTCCCATTAATCGGCTACATTGGTAGAAGGCAGGGGTGGGACCTGCTTGATAAAATAAGATTTGGACGCATCTGTCACACTTGTCAGATGTATTTGACCTTGGAGTCCATTTCCGTAAGCACCTCCTTAACCTGGCATTTTGTAGAGGGCATTTTTGGAAAAGCCAGAGTAAGGTCGTTAGAAAGATTACAAAGAAAGAGCCTTTAGGGGAAGAAAACTCTAAAGGACAGAGTAGCTGTATGAAGGATTTGAGACAAGAGAATCCTGTTCTGTCTTTCCATTTACTTATGAGAACTTGGGAGTATGCAAGGCTCTGATGGGAAATACAGGAGGAGACTGGGCAATAAATGGATCCAGTGCTTCCACCCCTGCTCAGGCCCCTTGTGGAGGCTGAAAGCCCATCCCTTTGATGCGTGAGTCCGAGGTGGAAACTAGACACTACATGAAAAAAAAAGAGCAGGAGCCAGTGTGCTTCATGATGTGGGCACTGGGGCTGGACCAGGGATGGCCTTAGGTCTCAAAGGGCTTTATCCTTTGGGCAATGAGAAGTTGTCAGCAAGTTACATCTTTGCTGTCAGATACCCCGTGCACGAGATAGAAGAGAGTGGTGAACAGCTGAGGAAGAGAGGCTCGTTTGGGATCTAGGTCCTTGAACGTGAGAGAATACAGGAGAGGGGACCCATGAAAGAGAGAAAAAGTTGACAGGCCCTAACCACCAAATGGGAAGGGGCAAAAGGAGCTGAGGGTGACTGACTTGGGGGTGAGTGGCTGGGGATTGACTCTAAGAAAGGAGGGAATGTATGAGGCTGCGCCTGGAGGGAGAGCCTAAGGGGTTTTATCTGAGGGCCTCCTGGGTGTCAGGTGTCTGTAGGACAGCTACCTGGAGGGGGGGGTAGGGGTGTGGAGCCAGGGGCTGAAGATGGAGATGGAAGAGTTGGTGGCTCTTTCATGGTGGCTATTGCTGTGGATATGGGGGTGGGGGGGTGGGGGGGAATGCTAGCACCCCTCCAGGTCTCCCCCTGACCTGCCAGGAGGAAGGAGGGAAGACAAGGATGGAGACTGAGATGATGTGTGGGAGAGCTGAGGCATATGGGCTAACTGGACAGATTCAGCACTCAAGAAACCGTTCTGGCCCTGGCTGGTGTCACAGTGGATAAGACGCCAGCCTGCAAACCCAAAGGTTGCCGGTTCGATTCCCAGCCAGGGCACATAACCAGGTTGCAAGCCAGGTCTCCAGCCAGGTCTGTAGCTGGAGGCAGGTGAAAGGCAACCATACATTGATGTCTCTCTCCCTCCCTTCCTCTCTTCCTTCCCCTCTCTCTAGAAATAATAAATAAAATCTTTAAAAAAGAAAGAATGAAAGAAAGAAACAGTCCTGTACACATATAAGGACCAAAAAGGCACAAAGGCATCAGTCTGTGCTGATTCCAGAGAGGTGAGCAGTATGTGAGTTCTAAGAGGGCTTCCTAAAGGGACACACCAGGCTGCAGCCACCTGGGGCTGCAGGGTGTGTCCACCGACATCACCAAGATCATCTCCTGATGCAGCATGTGAGCACCTTGTTGGCTTTCGTAGCTTTCTGGGAGTTATTTCTGACCAGGAGATGGGGATAAAGAGAGAAGGAAACTTCAGTGCTTCCTGTTGTTCTCAAGTCACTTAGGAATGTTATCTTTTGGCAACTGGTCATCTTTACTTTGTAGCTTTAATGATATGAAGCATAATAGCTGTAGAACTGGCCAAAGGGAAACTGAAAGAAAATTCAGATTCCACTGGCTTTTAAAAATATATGTGTAGTCCCTGGCTGGTGGCACAGTGGATAAGGCGCCATCCTGTGAACCCAAAGGTCACTGGTTCGATTCCCAGCCAGGGCACATAACCAGGTTGCAAGCCAGGTCTCCAGCCAGGTCTGTAGCTGGAGGCAGGTGAAAGGCAACCAGACATTGATGTCTCTCTCCCTCTCTGCCTCTCTCCCTGCCCCTCTCTCTAAAAATATTAAAATCTTTAAAATATATAGGTGTGTATACATCTATAATATAAAATTTACCATTTTAACTACTTTTTTCATTATTTATTTTTATAGAGTGTGGAAGTGAGGGAGAGAAACACTAATGTGAAGAATATATGTCCATTGCCTCTCGTATGCACCCTGAGCAGTGACCAAACCCACAACCCAGGCACGTGCCCTGACTGGCAGTCAGACTGGCAGCCTTTCACTTTGCACGATGATGCCCAACCACACCAGGCAGGGCCCATTTTAACCGTTTTTAAGTGTGCAGTTCTGTGGCATGAAGCCTGCTGACAGTGTTGTGCAACCAACACCCCCACCCACCTTTAGCACATTTTTCATCTGGTAAAACTGAAACTCTGTACCCATTCATCAGTAATGGCCCATCCACCCTCCTCTCCAGCCCCTGACAACCACCGTTCTATTCTCCTTTTCTGCAAGTGTGACAAACTGGAGGTACCTCACGTAAGTGGAATCATGCAGTATTTGTCTTTTTGTGACCAGTTTATTTCACTTAACATGATGTCTTCAAGGTTTCTGTCTGTTGTACTGTGTAGAATTTCCTTGCCTTTGAAGGCTGAGTAACATTCCATTGCGTAGATAGACCTCATTTTGCTTATCCACTCATCGGTCCGCAGGCAGCCTGGGTTGCTGTGCCCATGGCCGCACAGACAGCCCTCGGGCTCCTGCTCTCCATTCTTTGGGCATGTACTCAGAAGTGCGCATTGACTTCTGCGGTATGTTGATTCCTCTCTGTGGGGGACGTCTGGGATCACGCGCCGCTCCCTGCGCCTTACCCGCCTGCGTTTGCTGCTGGGAGAGACTTGGGTGTGTCCCTTAGGCCAGGCCTCTCGACCAGCTGGGGAGCTGAGACAGAGCCCCACCTGCAGTTCTTGGGACAGGAAGACCTACGCCTGGTCCACCTCATGCTGACCTTGAGTTTGAATCAGGAAGAGCTAATCTTAGGTCCCATCTCAGTACTTCCTCCCCTGCACTGGCCTTGGCACATCTTCTCATTTTCCTCTGGGCCTTGTTTCCACAGCCCCACAATGAGAAGGTTGAACTAAGCCATCTTTAGGGTCCCTCCCTGATCACAGGCAGGTAGGACACAGTGCCTCTGGAACCCAGGACCCAAGGTGAGGTGAAGAAAGTAGAGCTGCTGACTCCTACCTGGGTAGTTTGACCAAAAATGTATCTGCCCCCAAACCATGGGTGGTTAGGTGTTTCTAATGGCTTGTGTACTCGGTGCCTTCTGGTTCATGCTACATGGCTAGTTTTGTGAGTAAATAGAGTGGCAATTTCCCTTAAAGCCAAATTATGTTGTGTATATTATCCACCCTTTGTTGAAAGAATAGGACAAAGGCAGGAAGAATAACAGGTTTCACCACCATAGATTTTTGGCAGATGTCACAAACACAGGAGAGAATATTCTATTGGCATATTTTACGTCTGATTAAGACGACTTTAGTCATGGGCCAAGAAAGTTTTAAGCCCCATTTTTACCCAATTCTTTAAAAAAATTCAAAGAACAGGCTTCTCCTTCCTTAGCTTACACTCAGAGCAAGTCCACTGTCCTAAACTATGAAAGGAAGTCCCTGGAAGATGTTCACATGATCATGTTTCAGACCCTGGATGCACATGAGAATTCAGGCTGGTCCATGGCTTCCGGAGACCTCAGGTCTTGCTTTTCTTTTTCTTCTTTGCTAAACTGGCTAATGGGAAACTTTAAAAATTTTAAATTACCTTTTCTTTTTTTCCCCCCCAAGGATGTGGTATTGACTAGAATCCGTTTAAAGCATGGGTGGAAATGTATAGCATTTTCTTCTTAGGAGACATTTGAACCGGTCACCTAAGAAAACAACACTTTCTTTAAATCTGGATACTGCTAAGTCATTTTTTAATGTGTTGAATTAAAAAACAATTCTGGCCCTAGCTGGTAGCACAGTGGAAAAGGTGCTGGCCTGTGAACCCAAAGGTTGCTGGTTCGATTCTCCAGCCAGGGCACATAACCAGGTTGCAAACCAGGTCTCCAGCCCGGTCTGTGGCTGGAGGCAGGTGAAAGGCAACCAACTGTACACTGATATTTCTCTCCCTCTCTGCCTCTCTCCCTTCCTCTCTTTCTGGAAATAATAAAGTCTTTTTTTTTTTTTTTTTTTTAAATAAATAACAACTCTGAAGATTGAAGAACTTCCCATGATGATTAGAACCTGCTTATGGCATACAGGGTTGTTAGGGAGAAATCTATATGGGATGAAACTCTAACAGAAAGGAGTAGTTTTAAAAAGACAAACATTAATCCTAAAACCTAGCAGTCCTTCCAGGTTTTCCGTAAGCATGACCTTCGAATGGCTGTTCCTCTTCTGTTCCTGATGACTGTAACTGCTCAAGGACAAGATGCTATTCTCATTTAAGGAGTTTCTGTATGAATTTTCATATCTATCATAAAAGGCCTTGGGATTTAGGGGACCATGTCTGCGGTGATGCATCTGCAAGATCCCTTTTGCACCAGCTGCAAAATAAGATGAATTTATGCATAGTAGAAGTCGCGATGGATATGTGTGTTAGTTTGGAGGAGACTGTTTTTAAAAATCCTATTTCCTGGTAGAAGCTTAGTAAAAGTCAAAATCACCTCTGTAGTTGTTGGCATGTGAGCAGGTGTAGGTGTTCTCAAGGGCTGGCTAATGGTTTGGTTTTGCTGGTAGTGGTCTGGGATGGAAGAGGGGAACGCTCTTGGATTAGGAAGGTTTTAGATTCGGTTGGCCTCCTCATGAAAAGTAGCCCCCATAAACCAATGGGCTTCTTTTTCAAAGTCAAGTCTCAGTTGTTACTCCCCTTTGAAAGCATGAAGAAATCTGGCCCTTTAATTCGTGTAAAGTGAAATGTTTAACTCATTGTGAAATGTTAGGTTGCCTGGTGGAAAGTTTCTTGGCCCATCATCTGGGCTGTATGTTTTGATGGCCCCAACATGCCAGGGGGGCGTCTGTAGAATGAAGCTGCAATGACTCCATCCATCATCTCGGCGGGTGTCTTTTGCTGATGGCAGAGGTGCTGTTCAGGTGCCTGCAGGAGGAAAGCACAGGTGACTTCTGCCAGGATCTGACTCCCCCTCTCCCCGCAGCTCCCTGTCCGCCCTGTACATCCAGAAAATGAAAGTCCTTTTCAGCAGCGTGGTTTTAATACACTCACTGGGCAAGGGTTGGCTTGTTCTCTCACAAACACAGTTGAGCTGGATGAACTCATAAATGAAAAATGATCTGAGTGTGGTGGGTGGGGCCCTGAGGCTCAGGAGGTGAAGCCAGGAGGAGGGGAGAGAGCGAGTGAGAGAGAGAGAGAGAGAGAGAGAGGGAGAGAGATCAGCTCCTGAGCTGAGCAGCATGGGAAGCTGGCAGGATGTCGGAGCTCACGCTGGCATGGCTCACATCTTTGTTGATAGTTAATAACCCAGGACTTGAACATACTGAATGGAGAGGGGAAATGAACCACAACAAAGTTTGGAGTCTATCCTAGGCAAGTGGCCGTGAAGCACAGAGGGAAAGGCTCACCTGTTCGGCTCATGAAACAGGTAGGAGGGGAGACCCGAGCGGCCGGGAGAGATGGATCAGCTCTCTGAACACGACGCCCTTGTCTTTCAAAGGCTTAGTGAAAACTCATGTGAGAAATGAGTAGATGGTATTGACATAAGAGACAGACTCAACCTGAATAATGCTATCTGCCCAGGCACGGGTTTTCCTTTTGTTACTAGTTTGATAGCCAAATGACAGTTATATCCCAGGGGTTGCTGGGGTTTTTTATATTTTTTTATCATCCCAAATGATGCCGTGTTTAAGTTACACTGACTTTAAGTTTGGGGGATGGTAAACCAACTGCAGACATGGTTTTAGAACGAACCCTCTGAAGATAACTGACCAGAAACTGATTTCAAGCTTGACCGTTGCTACACGTTCATATTTCAGAGCCCACAAGGTGCTTGCTAATTTCTGCGGGCGTTGGAAGAGAGGAGGGGGTGTTTATAACAGCTGGGAAGCATCCAGGCTTGACTGGAATCCGGAGTGAAGCCCGAATGCACTAATGTTTTCTCCATTAAGGCAGCCTGCCTCTGCTCGGCTTCCAGGTCGGGCAAGTGGAGAGTACTGTGCAAGTAAAGTGTGGACCCTGGAAACTTGTCGTGGGGTGGGGGGGGGGCAGAGGATTAGAAATAGTGTCCCAGTGACATTGTCTTTTCATTGTTTTATTGATGGATTTTTGAGAAAGAGAGAGGAACACTGATCTTGTTGTCCCACGTATGGAAGCATTCATGGGTTGCTTTCTGGATGTTCTCCCGCTGGGGATCAAACCCCACAACCTGGGTGTACCGGGACACTGTGCTAACCCGCTGAGCTACCGGCCAGGGCGATGGTGCCATTTCCATACTCAGGAGTAGAAAATACACAGGGCCATGGGCTGTAGCCACACACAAGAATAATTTAAGGACTGATCTGTGGATCCCGTGGCTGTAGCTGAGTCTCAGAGCATCCATGCTGACCTGTGATAAGAGAAGCAGAACGGAATCAAGACCTCCTCAAGCCGGGTTCTCTGAGCCCCTTCCAGGCCTGCCTTCTGATTGGTGCCTAAATAATTGGGTAGGGATTTGCCCCCTAATGAAATGGGCGTGGGGTAGGTCAGAAATGGCGTATGTGGTCAGAGGGACAGGAGCATCAGAGTTAGGTAGAGAACTTGATTTTGGTGGAGTAGGCCAGCCCGAATCCTGGCGCTCTTGGAGTTGAGCTTTTGAGAAGCCATATGAGCCACATGGGGTGTGTCTGACAAGGCAGAGGTAAGAGCTGCTTTGCTTGCCGCTCATTGGTTGGTTGGCTGTGGGTCTCACGCTGGGGTGGCCAGATCACGTGGCAGGTTTGCATTTTAGGCCCAGCGGGCTGGGAGATACCTGTGCTTAGTCAAGGCAGGCCTTTCCCTGTTGCTTCTCTCTCTCTCCCCCTCCCTCTCCCTCTCTCTCTCTCTTTCTCTCCCTCCCTCTCTCTGACTTCTCTGCCCTCCACATTGTATGGGAAGGGAAATAGCACCTCCTGTGGTCTTCAAGGAAACTCACTCTTTCCACCTGCTGTCCACCTGTTGGGCGGGCTCCCTTTGCCTCCCACTCTTCACACTTGTCTTTCCCCGGTGCTGTTTGCCATGGATTAAGCTGAGCTGCCCCTTTCCAAGGTCCATTCTGGCAGCACTCGGAGGTCAGCAAACAGTGGCCTGTGGACCAAGGCCAGAATGTCCCAGCCTGTTTCTGTATGTCTGGGGAGCTAAGAATGCATTTTGCATTTTAAAACATTGAACAAACTAAGAAGAGGACAGGACAGGGCTGGATGTGGCCTGGAAAGCCTAAAACATTTACTATCTGACCTTTTAGAGAAACCGGTTGCTGTCCCCTAAGCAGCGTCATCACTCATGAGCAGTCTGATCAATGGGTGCCGGTCATTCATTGGACAAGCTGTTGTTTTGGAAACTGATTTTAGCTTCCCATTCTGTGTTAAATATCATTATTACCTCCCAAGGGGTAGCTTTTGGAGCAAGGAAACTGAAATTTTCTGCAAGGCCCAAACAATGGGCAATAAACTCTGGGTCTGTGGTTAGATTGGTGAAGATGCTGATGCCGATACTGTGAGACCCACCTGTGTGTCCCTGCGGAAAGGCCCTGATGGGGACCGAAGCTTTGCTAACTTACACAAAAGTGGCTTGCTTCTTTCTTTCTCTTGAAGACCGCCTGCTGGCCAGACTTCTGCAATCTAAGTGGTTTGGTGTTGCTACTTTGGGGGGGAAATTTTTTTTTTAAGTTTTCTGTAATAAAGAAAAAAGATACTTAAGTGAATAGCATGTTTTCTCATCTTTAAAACAATGTTTCTTTGTTGCTCTCTGAGAAAACATACTAGAGACCCTCCACCCTTAACCCTGCACCTGCCATTCTTCACCCAGCACGGCATTTCATTGTTAATGTCATTGCCAACAAGACAAGAGGAAAATCTGATGACCTTGCCTTGTGTCAGAACTGCCAGGCTGGATTCGGAACTGACTTTTCCAAGTAGCTTACGGTCCAGTGCAGAGGCACAGGAAGGTTTCCACAAAAAGAGGGTAGTTTGAGAAGAAAAATAAAATGCCTGGCTTCATTTTCTTCCCTACAGGACATTTCAGTTTCCTCTCCTCCTGTGTTTGGAAATTATCTGTGGTCAGTAGAGAAGAATGGGGGCAGAGCCTAGTTTTACAGGTGGAAATAAGTGAGCGGGTAGAAAGTACGCGCCGGACGGTGCCCACGGAGCCAGGGCCTGGAGAGCAACACGGCAGCGGTGTGCCGGCAGCTCAGGTTGTCAGGGCTGGCAAGGGTGGGTCCTGTCACCCACGACTGGAGCCAGGCAGCACCTTGTCTGTGTTTAGAGAGGGGGTTGGCTCTGAGTTTAGAGATGAAGCAACCTGCTATTCCTGTGTGCACTGGAATTTGTGACACATTGGAAACCTGTTTTGCGTAACCGCTGAAACACACTGGAAGGCAAGCCAGCTGAGGCCTGGACCCCCTGAATGAGGGGCAGTTAGGGTTCACAGCCTGTGGGGAGATTTGTCGAGGTTCCCAAGAGGGAGTGGTGCTGTTGTGTGGCCAGATTCGGTGGGGTGGGCAGGCTCTGGGGTAAAGAGTCAGCTTTGGGTTCCCAGAAGGCCATGATCAGAGGACGAGTAACTGCTACCTGCTCTCTCACGGCAGCAAGAGGGACCTTCTCACTTCCGAGGCGTGCGACCAAGCTGGCTCTTAAAGAGAACATTCGGGCAGGCAACATCTGATCACGAGCTAAGTGAGCAGCCCTTAATTAGCCCACTTATTTATAGAATGTTGGGAAGGCTAAGTGTTCTGCTCCAAGTTGGAGCATGTGCCCCTTCCCTGTGGCTCCCCGAAGAGGGCTGGCATCAGCTTTTCCCTGATGGTGCATGGGATAAAAGGCTGAGCAATGTGTGTGCATATGTGTGCAGAAGTGTGCAAGCCTAAAGGAGAGGAACAGCCAAGCAAAAAGGAGTTATGATCCTGAATTATAGAAAACTTGTGACCATATCCATGGTAGAAGATGCATCATTTCTGTCCTTCTTAAGAACTATGGGTGATGCCCCCTCTCACTTCCAGACATGATTTCTGCACATTTCCTCCAGTGGGGCCCAGGAGGTGTTGCACAAAGTCCCTCTCACACTGAAGGTCCCTTCTGGAGCTCTGCCTCTTCCTTAGTGGCCAGGGAACAAGAGGAGGTATTCCTTCTCCATTGACATGCACCAGCTCGACTTAGCAGAAGGAGGCTGAGTGTGCCCCACTTGGAGATCTTCCAACGGTTTTGCTGCCCCTGTGGGCACACCTGCCCCGTGCTGCCTTGGTTTGTTAAATCCAGGTGTGCATGGGTGTGGAGACATGCTACAACTCCATGACGCCACAGATGGTCTCTGTAGGGCACAGTGTGGGCGCACAGCCTTGGCTTAGTGACAGGGTCTGTCTACAGTGAGTCAGATCATGACAGAAATTGACCCAGGACTCAAGATCTGCCTCCCTTCTCATCATCCTCTCCTGAAGAAGCAACCCAGCCATGTTTCACATGCGCCATCAGCATGTAGTGGGACCAAAAGTGACTCCATTGGTAAAAGAGAAGGCTCACCCCGTAGTTTGTATTTTTTGTAATTTTGAGGTTCAGAGGCTCTCAGGTAGGCCTCAAGCAAAACACACATGGACCATCGTAGTTACCTCTAATTTCTACACCCTTTTTCTTCCTAAGTTAGAAGATGGGAACCAAGGTGGAATTGGCAGACTAGGGCCAGAGTGGCCATGAGAATCAGCTCAGCTCAAAGGCTTTGATTTCAGTGAAAGTCCTCTGACTGTGGGGCAAAACAGCAGTGACAGATGTTGCCTTAAAGGGTAGATAGGTGGCCTTCTGCACGTACAATGCACTTCCCCAAGTCTTGCCCTTTTAATAAAAACTGAGACATTTTACAAGCTCCCCTCCCTACCCCTCCAAAAAAAAAAAAAAAAAAAAGAGTGGTCCTGCAGTGAATATTTTAGAATTCCACCCAAAGAGCACAACTGCAAAGTACCCCGGGGTGGGGGCAGTGGGAGGAAATTCAAAGGCACTGGCCCTTGACCTTCATTTGACAGGCATGCATCTTGATGGGACAGCAACCCTTTAATTTTGCTGTTGGCTGCCTTTCCTGCCCCTTTGTCAAAAGTGTTTTTTCTTTGCTCCTACCGGCTAGCTCTACCAGCAGAGGAGGGTCTGTCTCCCAAGGAACCCCCTTCTTGGGCTTCCCCTGGCCCTGTTTTAAGTTCCCAGACGATTGCCCATGGGGTAGAGGGCCGACTGCCGGCAGGAAGCTGCTGGTTTTAGAAAACAGCGCAGGTATTTTATTGTAACAGATGCGAGACAGTTTTGGCAGGAGAGCAACAATGGGGTCCTGGATGGGAAACCGAAAATTACCTCGAAGCGCTGCCTGGAAGAAGGTGGCAGAAGTGAAGGAGGCAGTCGGGGTTGTAAAGCTAAGTCCTTTGCACAATCCTTTTCACAGGCTAGAACTTGCTTGTCTTGGGTTTCTCCCTCAAGCGAGTCAAAGAAGGTTCAAAGTGGAGGGAACCCGGGAGCTGGGGGATGTACCTGGGGCCACCCTGGTGTGTGAAGGCTTGATTGGGGTCCCAGTGACCCAACCAAATTTGGTATGGTGGACACCCTGCTGGTTTCACAATGCTGAGGCATCAGTCTTATGGCGATCACTAATTAGGCATTCTTAATGAATTTCTTACTGTAACAAAAAGTTGACAGCTCATCTTAAAAGTGAGTGGAGTCTGTTATTTCCAGCTTTCACTAGGAAAAACATTCATCACCTCTAGAGTCCTCGGTTGGCTTAATTAATTACGTTGTTCCCATTGGGATTTTAGAACAGGGAGAGACCTTGGTATCGGTTTTGGTGTTTTTACTATGGATTCTTCATCTCCAGCAGCAATGACTTGGAGCCAAGCTATCAAGCCATGCATGTAGTCAGCCACCTTTTAAAAACTTGTTCTCAAAAATCCTTACTCAAGGATAGGTTTATTGATTGTAGAGAGAGGAAGTGAGAAAGAGGAACATCAACGCGAGAGAGAAACATCGATTGGTTGCCCCCTGCGTGTGCCTCAGCAGGGATTGGTCCCGAAACCTAGGTCTGTGCCCTGACAGGGATTTCGAATCGAACCTCAACTTTTTGGTGTATGGGGTGACACTCCAACCATACCTGAACCACCCAGCCAGGGCTACTCAGCCACCTTTTTAGGTCCAGGGAGAGTGAATAATGCAGCGCTGCTTTTTAAAATCAGTTTTACTCTGCTATGATTTGCTATGATAGGTCCTCAGTGGCCCCTGACTGGCCCTCAAATCTGTGATGTTTCCTCTGCTGCCAGCCTATTGTCCTTCTAATGATCGTGTCTTAGATGACCGGCCTCGGAACCAGGACAGGCAGGGGACCAGATAAAGATAAGCAACTGACTCCTCATAGACTGTTCAAGATGCAAGGGTTGGGAATCTTGTTTGTAGGCGAGCAAACCTAGGTGAGGAGAAGCTAAGTGTGAATGACTTGTGCATTAGGGAGAAGGGTTGCACGCTGACATGAACTAATGGCGCTCGCAGGGGCCTGGGAGGCAGCTATTTTCAAGCCAAAATCTTTATGTAACTGCGCCTCCAAGTTGTGGGTCTGTCTGCTCGTTTGTAAGCACGTGGCCCAAGCATGTTCCCTTGATTTGTTGTTGTTAGACGAACACCTCGTGGTCTAGTAGCCCCTTCGCTGTGAGAGTTCAAACCGAGTGTCAGATGATTCTTGCTTTCACGGCGCTTGGGTGAGTGCGAGGAGAAAATAGCCTGCAGAGCAGCGCGCATGCCTTGGATGTACACTTTTGAAATTCAGGAACAAATCGATTTTGGCTTTTTTCTGAAAATGGATCTTAGGTTGGGAACCACAGTTGACACGGCTGTGGGAAGTGTTGTTTATTCTTGGCAAGAAAACGACCCCGAAAAGATGCTTAGGATCCAAGAGGCAGGGAGCCTGCCCCAGCCCCTGACAGAGCCGGGGGAACATTTCAGGACTCAGTGTCAGTAATTTATATTAAACCCACACTTGTCTGAAGTGTTTCTGCAGATGGAGAAGCCAGCTCTGTACAGAATGGGATTATTTTAGTCACTCTGTGTAATGGATTCTGAACGTAGCCTGGCATGACTGTGTCAGAAATATTGAGACCCCAACCTGCAGCATCTGATCAGGAGTCCTTATTAAACATGTAAGTGCTTAGCTCAGTGGCAGGAACTTACGCAGAAGCCAGCTAACATTAGCCAGAAAGGCAAATGCGGTAGCTACCAGAGCAGGAAATGATTTGGCCCAACCAAAGAAAAGAAAGAAAACCTGTCTTAAAGGCTACCCATTTGATACTCATTTAAATCTTTATTTACCAGTAGAAAAACATTAGATACAGCCCTCTATTCGAACCGATGAATCACCTGGGAATCTTGACAGAAGGTAGAGTCTTTCCTATGCAGTAGGTCTGGGGTAGGGCCTGACATTTCTTCTGTATCTCTGACAGATTCCCAGTAGCCAGGCCCTGGCCCACAGCAGTCCTGATAGAGGCCTGTGTTTTCCAAACTCACTTCCAGTAATTGTAATCAATCTTCGTTATAGGCAATAGTTTAATTATTGTAACACTTGGTGGTGGCAAGAAATATCCCAAGGGAGGGAAAGGGGGAGAATCTCAGAAGATAAGCCCAGAGCCAGTGCCAGGCTGGTGTGAACATCGGGGAGCTCAGAACTGGAAGAGGCCACGGAAGTAAAGGGCAGGGTCGCAGACATGAGTGTCCCAGGTGGCCCTACTATGGGAACGTCCTGCCGGAAGCTGCTGCAGCCACGGCCCTGGGGGGGGGGGGGGGCAGGAGCCCCACCCGGCCCGGGGGGGGGGGGCAGGAGCCCCACACGCCCCTCGGCAGCTGCCTGCCTGCAGCCCGTTGCATTTACCACCTGAGCCCAGAACCATATGCTCCCTCTGAGGAGCCCTGAGAACGGCTTTCTTCTTTCCCCAAGGGTGATTTATTAGGTGTGTCATTAAATGATGCACGTTGTATATCACTGTAGGGTTTTCATACGCATTTGCAAATTAGAGAGAGGTCCTTGGGCCGAGAGTATGAGAAGAAAGGGTCCTGGTACCTCCATGGCCCAAGTAGCTTTCTTAAATCACCCCAGCGCCCCCATTCTGACCTGCTGGCTGGGGTCAGACCTCTTCCTGCCACACAGCCAGCTGGTGGCTTCCCAGGGTGGCCACAGAGGTCTAGAAATGCGATGCTCTCTAAATGCCAGGGGCACTCCACTGCCTGGGGCAGATGCTCATCAAACTGCTGGGAGACAGGGCTCCAAAACCCTGTTTATTGATTCCTAGCGAAGGAGGGCTCCTTCCAGTGACTAAATACGGTCCTGCCATCTTTGTTTGTTGTTTGACCCTTGGGGTCACCCTGGCTAGATTCTCCCCAAGACCACTCCCACCCCCACCCTGTTTTCTTTTCTGATTCTCTCCTCCACTGCGGTGGCCCACCCGGTGTGCTGCTGCGGCTCCTGTGTCTCCAGGCTCGTCCTGTGGGGAACCCGGTCCACCCCAGCCTCCCCGCCCACCTCCCTGTCCGAGTCGGTGCATCGTCTCTGAGCTGCGTGTGCGGTTGGACAGGTACACGGCTATTACGGGGTGGCTCTTATTATATCTACTCGCTCTTACTTTTTTTCCTTTTAACTCTTTCTTACTCTTTCAACTTTGGGGCCAATTCCCTGTAGCCCCAAGAGTGGCAGTCTCATCTTTGAGGAAACACAGATGGCACCTAGGGGCAGAGTTTTCTCTGGAAAATGTGCTGTTTTATACCAGTCTCCTCCAGAAGACTCCCCTTTGGCCACTGACTCCCCTGGTTCCCGGAAGGCGTTTTAGAAAACATAGGTTGCAGGGCGCCCAGCCCTGGTTCTCGGGGAGGGTCTCAAGTCTCGGAAGACATTCCAAGGGATGTGAAGAATCCCTCCGATGGTGGGCACCCGCTTCAGAATGGTTTCGTGTCACTGCTGTCCTGTTACCGATGGGCAATGGTGATTGGGGACTCCTTGTCTTCCTTATTTATGAAGGTCTGTCCAGAAGCCATCAGCCATGCAAACGGCTTTAATTAGATGGACATTGGCTTGATACTCTCGGGACAGACCTAGTATACTTTTCTTTTTTGCTTAAGTCTTGTATGTAATGAATGCGAGTCATCTGACAAAGCAGTCTCTGCTGGTTTCTTCTTCAAACAGCTCCCCGGATCAGGCTTACAATCAACCAAGTCTGAAAACCACCCCTACAAACGCATTATCTCAGACTCAGCGTCACATTTCATGGACACTGAGGTGTTGGGCTGAACTGGCATCAGGGGTGCCATCTGGGTTCCTGTCTGGAGACCATTCCCAGACCAGGCTCGCTGCACCTCAGGGGTCTTGTTCCTGGGTGTCGCACGACAGCCACAGTCCTCAAATGCCCATAAACGTAGGATGTGGACCAAATGTAACCCGAACATTGTCCCCAGCTCTAGCCCTAAAATGCGAGTGACATCAGCCATCCTGCTGCTTCCAAAACTGAGAGTGAGGCCCCCAGAAGGTGCTGCAGGGAACCCCACCTGTTCATGAGACCTGTTCATCCTTCAATGCCTCAACTTCCCCGTCTGTGAAATGAGGATAATTTTATCTGTGCTACCTCCCTCACAAAGTTGTGAAAATCAAACAAAACACCCTATGTGAAGGGCTTTGGGGAAAAAAAGTACAAAGAATTGCATCATTTCAAGGTGGTTTCCTCATCACTGATAGTATTGTATTGCCCCCCACCCACCCAAAGATTTTACATTTCCACTGAGTGGTGCCAAATAGAATCACTGCAGATAAAAGAAATGCTTTATTCTCCAATAACCCAAGGAAAGGCCTACTTTGGGGAAGAGGGGAGGAAGAATTAAGATTCCCATGGAAATGTATCACTTCTGAGTTTCCTGATTTACGGAGCTCTGATGACCCATTAGTGAATTATTTCACACTCTCTGCCCTTTATGGCCTCTTTCCAGCTGGGTGCCAGAGTGGGTACCCTTGTGGGTGAGCAAGTCGATACATGTAAGTCACAGGATGTTTTCCTGTCTGCTCGCAGGCAGGAACGGTCTTTCAAGTCTTTCCTGCTGCTCTGAGTAGTGAAAATGCTTCAGAATTTATCATTTTGAGAATGGCAGGGTCCTCCACCATGTGTTCCAGACTAGATTAAGAAATGGACAGACTTTAATATCTGTGAAAGGTTTCTGTAGCTGTCCCAACAGAGAGCTACCCCTGGAATGGGTAGAGCTGCCTTGTTCCCCCCAAGAAATAGCACTGCTTACGAATGCGGGAACTCGGTCCGTGATCATTAACCTTAATGCTGTCAAACACCAGGGTATTTCTACAGAGCTGCTGAAAGAAAACTTACGGACTTGGAGAGACAGGGTGTAAATATTTACAATGAAATGTGACCAAAAATAGAAGAAATTCTAATTGAATGAAATATGTGATTTAATGAGAGGACCCTCATGACTTGGAGGTCATATGATTCTATGAAAAACCCTAGACTGGAAAGGGTGGGAAAGAGCTCATGGGAGGGGCCATTCTTGAATTGGACTTGGGTGTATCAAGTGTGGGCAGACAGAATGAGAGGCACTTTCCCAGAGGCTTGTGGGACGGACAGGCAGTGTGGACTTTGTGGGGCAGGAGCTATGTGCTAACAACAGCAGAGGATATGGGATGTATCCTGTAGACCCTCGTACCTTGGTCAGAGGTGGCCTGACACACAGGAGGTTGAAAAGACTTTAGTAATACACATTTTGTTAAGTGGTTGAAGTCATTTTCATTTGCTTACAAACCCAAATGTCAGGCTTAAGAGGCTGCATTAGAATTACTTAGAACACTTAGAAGCAAAAAAACAAACAAAAAAGCCAGCTTCTACCACTAGTACTCCACCACTGCTCCCCTACCCTGACTTAGTATTTTAGAATCTTGGAAGCAAGGATGGTAGAGGTAAGGGTAGAATAGAGACCTAATATTCTTTTTTGAAAAATCTGCATACAACCAATATTAGGATCTATGTCATTTTTAAAGAGTTTCATCCACGTGCATAACACAAGGACAATGTAAAGTAGCTCTTAAACCCTTCCGTCCCCGATATGTGTGATCCTGACAGGATTTTGAAGTGGCAAGCAACAGAAACCAACTCTGGCTCACTTAAGTGGAAAAGAAATTTAGTAACAGAATGTTGGGTAGCTCACAGGAGCCAATGAAGTGCCAGCTGAGCTCGAGAGGGTGGGCAGGAGAGCAGCGGGGAGTAGTCCGCTCAGCATGCCCCCCACACTGCTACCATGGCCATGGCTAGATGCCTGTGAAAAGCCTTCATCTGCCCCTGTTTTCTCATCAATTTCTCACCATCCGAGAGCCAGGCAAGAGCCTCCAGTGGGCCAAGTCTAAGTCAAATACCAGTGGACTGGTGGTGCTTAGGAGTGGGGACAGAGAATCAGTGTCCCCTCTTCGCCCCCTCCCGGAGAATGGGAGCATCTCCCAAGTCTACAGGATGGTCGGATGCTGGATAACCACACAAACCTCCTTCCTGCTATGCAGGCAGAAGAAGTTGACGTTTGTCTCCTCTTTCTCCACCATCAAATGAAGCATGTGTCCACATCCTTCTCTTTGCCTTCTTTCCCCCTCCTCCCCCACCTTTCCCAGGTACCCCATCCTGTGCATAAAGTCATTACATCCCTTCTACCCCTGCCCGCCCTCATTACCTTCTCCAGGGTAGAAGTGTTGGTCTCGGCTGCCTCAGTATAAAAGAGAGTCGCTGGTTTTGGATTTTGATCCCTACATTGGATCAACTCTCTACATGCAATCTTCTCCAAAACAGGATTGTCACCGCCTTTTATGTGGACAGTACACTTAATGCAGTCAATGACTGTAGTCCCTTTAGTTGGTTCTCTCATGGGATTAAGTTGACTGTCTGTGAAAACCCAGAGACTTGGTTGGACCGAAGCTATTTGCTTAAAATAGCCCATGGGATCCAATTCTGAGCCAGGAGCCTAGGACCACCAGCCTGGCACCAGCGTTCAGTGCAGTTAACTGGCTTCACTTCAGGGAATGTCCTCGTGGCTTGTGGAAGGACTGAGATAGTGAGTTCAGGCAGGGCGGGGGTGGCACTGGAAAAATGAAGCGCCCAGATGCATAAGGAAGACAGTTTTGTACCCTTTCCTTCCATTAAATTGTTCCTTCCTACATAAGCAAATAAGTAACTGGCATGCTATTGATGGATAGAGGATGGTATGGGAAAATAAGGTGAGGGTTTGGTTTGCAACAGCTTTTTTGTTATTACATGGTGATGATGATAAGTGTATTGACATATAATTTGCTACCGTACATTGATGTTTCTCTCCCTCTTTGCCTCTCTCCCTTCCTCTCTCTCTGGAAATAAGTAAAATCTTTTTTAAAAATTGCTTACACTTTTTAGCATAATAAACTTTCTTAATTTCAGAAGAAAAGATTAAAGGGAGTAAAGTTAAAGTACAAAATCAAAACATTATGCTAAGAAAAAAACTAAAGAAATACTTTTTTAGTTGTACCAGTCTGTAAATTCTGACAAACATAAATCATGTGAATTACCATCATACTCAAGATGAAGACCCATTCCATCATCCTAAAAAGAACTGTCTTATAGGTAGACCCTCTTCTCACCCCCAGCCTCTTCCACCGTAGTATATAAATGGAATCATATTGTATGTAGCCATTTCTGTTTCATGTCTTTCATCCACCATAATGCCTTTGAGATTGTTCCATGTCATTACGTGCATCAGTAGTCCTTTCCTTTTCATTGCTGAATAGTATTCCATTGTACTGACGGGCCACAGTTGGTTTTTCCACTCACACCATGATGGGCTGTTACATCAGGTAGAACTCTGTGTAACATCGCATGAAAGAGAGGTGTGCGGCCTATTGAACAGAGAAAGTGGTACGCTGGCGGGTGACCTCTACACTTCAGTCATGCTAAGTTGCTATCTGTCTATCTCCTGGAGTATGGAAAACTTATGAAAAGTAAGTCTTTGTACAGGATATGCATGCTTGTTTTTTCTTTGCCCACAGGCATCACCACTAGAGTTTTGTCTATTTTGAATATAGGTCTTGTTTCTATCTCTGATTACATTTTGAAACAAGTTTAAACCTTTCTTGGTTTTTTGTTTTTTCTTTTTGAGGAAAAAATCTGGTTAAGCATCTCTAAAGGAACTCTGTCACAATCTTAATATTATGACTTCTTCATTGAATTGTAATTGTCATGTGAACTAGGATGCCAGAATTTTAAAAACTTCTTTTAAGGAACTGTTTTTAGTTTAAACTTGGACATGTTCCACTAAATGTCTACAGTAATAATTTTTTGATAGCTATACCAAGAGATCTATAGTTATATTATAAACACTGCACTCTGAAATTCAGGTTAGAATGGAGGAGAGGGTGATTTGAAATAATTACGTGATAGGAATGTCTGAATTTGTAACCTCTGTACACCTTTGATTTATGATTTGGTAACAGAGTACTTTTAAGGAAAATCTTGGATTTTATAAACTCAATTGAAAACTTGAGGGTTGCTGGTTACAGTGTTGAGATTTTCTCTAAAGATTCAAAGCTGACCACTAGAGCTGGCTGGGTGAATTAGTTGTTTGCTTTTTAGTGGGGCAATCTTAACTTACCGTATCACAACCAGAGTTCTTTTTTTTTTTTTTTAATTTTATTGTTGTTGTATTACATCCATCACAACCAGAGTTCTTATACCTAGCAAATGGGCTCTGCAGACAGTCCTTTAAGAATACTGGGTTTCGCTATCTTCCTTTCCTTTCCTATCTATAAATAAATGCCATTTCCATCAAAGCCTGAAAGAAAGTTAACTTGGAACCTTGAACAGATGAATAAACTTCATCTAAAAGGAGAAAAAGTGAGTATAGCTAAGAAGTTTTGAGAAAAGAACAATGAGGCACATTTTTGACCACTGGGGAAACTATACTGTAAAGCTGTATAGCTCAAACAGCATGGCATAGGACTTGACAAACACACCAGTGGAACAGAGTAGGGAATTCCAAATAGACCCATATATGTGAGGAAATTTGGTGTATGAAAAGAATGCATTTCAAAACTGGAAGATAACTGACAATATTATAGTGAATTTCATTGAACTAGTTAACTAAAACTTCAGAGAAGAGTATAAAGTTAAGTCCTTCCTTTAAATACATAAATAAATTTAAACCAAAAACTGAAATCTGAGAAAGTATTAAAAATAAAAAACCTAGGAGAATATTATCTAGGATGTGGAAGCTGCCAAGATTATAAATTAAGGAAGTCAGAAAGGAGAAGATATGCTAAACTTATGGATGACAATACACAGATAAAAAAGTTGACTTGAAAGTCAAGTTTGAGGGTGATATGAAGGAGTCATTTTCATGTTTTACTCAACATACTTTACCATATGAGTTCTCCATAAAAATCTATTCACACTTCAGCTAGTAAACACACAATACAGATGATGTATTATCAAATTATACCCCTGAAGCCTATATAATTTTATTAACCAATGTGACTCCAATGAATTCAGTAAAAAAGGAAGTATTTACAAATTGCATAATTTTATCAATGTGCTTGCCACAGTATGTGACCATAGCAAACACACATATGAGTTATAGTAGATACTATTGTTTTTAAACCCCTTTCTTCACTTACTATGATGCACATTTAGGAAATGTGGCTCCATGTCTAAATGTGGTGTTTTTTTTGTAAGATTCTCTTATGTTTTGAGAATTAGGATTCAATTCAGTTGTTAAATGTATAGTGACAGCTGACAGACAGTGCGCCTAGAAACGCTGTACTCTGGGTGAGGGCATGGGGGGAGGCAGGGAAAAGAGGCTGCAAAAGGACCAGGAACCAGCTCTAAGGCATGCATGGTCTTATTGGTCAACATGGCGTACTTGTGAAAACCTCTAGGGACCTGTTGGTGTAAGTGTTAGCATCAGGTGCCGAGTGTCATCAGCTTATGGCCAGGTACTGGAGGAAGTCCAGGATCTGTGCCCTGTGGAACTTCCAGGGGAATCTACCTCTCTAGGGGTTGGGAAGAGGTGGAACAGGGAATTCCACATTGGTAGACCGACATTTCCGGATGCTTTCCTTGTCCTCTTGCTACTTTGAAACAGGCCCCTTTCTGATTCCGCCCTTGCTGTGACGCAATGCCAGGTTCGAAGGCTGACATGCTCAGGGGGTAAACTGTCGCTCCTGGGGGCTCCAGTGAACTTGACTTTCCCCCAGCACATGGGCCCGGGGCCTGGGGCTGCTATCCGATTGCCCAGCATTGTCATGTTCATGAGGAGGCTTTTAATGGCTTCCCTGCACAGAGGGGCGAGGAGGAGGGAAGGTATTTTTATGTTATAAGTTGACTCTGTAGGTAGCCCAAAAGGCTTGGAGATATATATATATATATATATATATATATATATATATATATATATAAATAAATACAATGTTTAAGGTCACCACAACTGGTAAGTAACAGAATCTGGATTCAAGCCCATGTTTCATCTAACACACAGCTAGATCTAATCCAGCCCATCCCCCAGTGAACATGACACCCTTCCCATAGCCCAGGGAGAATGCCGGAAGGTCTTCCTGGCCAGGGTTCAGCTGGCTCCTAGAATAGCGGCTTTGCCCTCTCTTGGCCATCTATGCAGGTAGGTGGGGGAAAGAACTGTAGATGAGGTGGCCAGATGGTATCTGTGAAACTTCTTCACCTCCATTCCGAAATGTTACCAGTTAGGCTCTGGGAACAATCATCTCGTCCTCACCCACTTCACAAGCTTGTAGTGGTCAGAGCATAATCCGTCGTGACTCTCACAGGATGTAGGGACTCCTAGCAAAGTAAGGTAGTGTTTGTAACAGTCACAAGGGTACTAACCTGTCCTGGCTGATGTGGAACCCCAGCAGTTCTAAGGTCTGTTCTCTGGACTTTGCCTCACACATGAGGCTGTAGCTCCTTACACGGTGATGTTTGGAGTAACAAATAGGGAAAGCAGCCCTGTTCGGCGAAAGCACCCATTGGAAATGTGGACATGTCTTCGAGACGCTGTGAATGAGGGATCCTCCCTTCCTAAGAACATCTAGGTGAGCTCTGAGCAACGCAAATGACGTGTCTTTTTAAAATTTAGTTATTTTTCATTATAAATGACCCACAGTATTATATTCATTTTAGTTGTACAACATAGTGATTCAATAGTTGTATACCTAAGGTATACAATAAATCTCCTAACCATCTGTCACCGTACGTAGTTATTATGATGTCATTAACTCTTTCCTACGCTGTAGGTTACATCCCCATGATATATTTTGTAAATGGAAGTATGTACTTGTCAGTGTCCTTTCCCTTTCCTACCAGCAACTCTCCCCTCCCTTCCGGCAACCACCAGTTTGTTCTCTGAATCTGCATTTGTTTGTTTCATTTTGTTGGGTCATCCATTTAGAAGTCTTGCATTCCGCTATGTGACGTGTCTGTCCACGTGGGCTGACAACGTGGCCGTCCCCAACTAGTGCTATAGGAAAAGGAGGGAGCTCCTGCCAAGTCAGCCTGGTAACCTGTCAGATGGTAGGAGGAAGTATAAAGAGGAAAACCGAGTGTGTTCCAAAGTTTAGGGCCCTTTAGAAACCTGTGGGAAACATGGCTAATACACGTTGACATCTTTGTTGGGTTTGTTTGCTTTTTCAGAAGTCGTCTGAAGTGTGTTTAGTGAGGAGAGAGGCTGAAATGACAGCACAGTTAATGCCTGTTGGCTGACTCGGGAAATCACCAGCTAGTGGTTCCAGGCACACAGATCCCACCTGCACGTCACAGACCTGGGACTTACCAACCCCTAGCAAAGGTGTTTCTGGTTCACGGAGCACCGTTGTTGTTCAGGGTGGTCCTGGAGGCAACTTCCAAAGTATTGCTGAAAATCGGAAAATAAAATAATGGCTTAAACATTTTCCCTCCCAAATGGCTTGAGAATCTCAAAGTGGGTACTGAAAACAGGGTAACAGTCGGCGTTCTTATGACTCAGTTCTAGCCACCTCAGAGGTTTTGCCCATTGTTGGCTCCTGAAATCATTTTCCCTGCCTGGTAATACTTTTGTTTGCTGTGCCGTTCATGAGTCATGAAAGGCAAGTAGCACAGGGGTACGGGTGAGTCACGTTAATGAGGAAGGTAGCAGTGATTTTTCTCCTCAAGATGATCTTCCCCAGGTCTTTAAGTTACATTCGTCTAATCAAGATGCACACATGGCAGCTGTGTCTTGTTCCAGCCAGCAGAGCTGCTATTTATTGGCACGAAGACAGTGTATTCACCCTTGCAATGTATTGTTTGAGGAGAAGTGATTACAAGTTGCAGCTAGAAATCCCTCATCTTGTCATCCAGGTTCCAAACATCATCCTTTTTAAAAACACACCGGGGCATTTTATATGATTCAAATGAAAAAACTCCTTAACATCCACCAACTAAAATGAGAGGGTTTTTTTTTTTTTTTCCCTCTGTTCTTACTTCCATAGGTATCACAAGATAACTTATGTATTTTAAATATATACATTTAAATTTTTAAATGATATGTGTGAGTCAATCACCTTTGTTCTTATGGATTAATGGGAAGTAAATGAAACTGCATCCCTTGCGAAATTGGGACATTCATCTTGATAGTTCTAAGATGGAATTAAAAGTTTTAGAGTATTTTGACAGCATATCAATATGATCTATTAACTTTAAAATCACTTGGCCTTATAACCATGCAAAACATCATTAAATTGTTTTAGGCAGGTCTTGGACAGAGGTTTTACAAGATTGCCTCTTATTGCAAAAACAGTTCAAGAGTCAAAGTCTTAGAAGAGCCAAAGGGAGCGAATACAGCCATCTTCCTTTCCTAGGGCTGCTATACGGAGTAGCACAAGTTCAGTGGCTTAAAACAACAGAAGTGTGTTTTCTCAGGGTTCCAGAGGCTAGCAGTCTGGAAGAAAGTCACAGGCAGAGTTGGTTCCTGCTGGAGGCTGGAGAGAAGGCAGCCAGCACCTTCCTCAGCTTGTGTGGGTGATGCCGGCACTTCTTGTCTTACAGACACGTGACTCCAATCTCGACCCTCAGCCTCCCATCACCTTCGTCTCTGGGTCTCTGATCTTTTCTGTCTCTTGGAAGGACACTTGCCTTGGATTTCGGGTTCACCCTAATCCAGTAGGACCTCATCTCAATCCCTATCCTATTACATCTGCAAAAACTCTATTTCCAAATAAGCTTAGCCTTCCGAGGTTCTAGGTGGACATCGATGCTGGGGAGATGCTCCATTGTTCAAGTTCCTTACGCATGGCCCCGCTTCTGCCTACATCCTGCTCCTCTGCCCTCAGATCCAACCCCCACCCCTTCAGCTCCCCCAGCCTCGCTAACTTCTGCTGGACCTGCAGCCCCTGCCACTTCCCGAGGAAACCTTGCCTGTGTGTATCCACTCCCCAAACAGACCAGCCCCTCCCTCTCTCATTTTCATTGCTTAATTTAAAAACTGTTTTTCTAATGACAGTTTACATTCAGCATTATTTTGTGTTAGCTTCGAGTGCACTGCACAATGGTCAGGTAACCATCCGCTTTACCCAGTGGCCCTCTGACACTTCCAGCCCCCACCTGGCCCCTGCAGCTCCTACAGTGTTACCGACTGTGTTCCCGGTGCTGCACTTGGCATCCCGGTGGCCTTTTAATCCTTCACTTCTTTTCACTCCGTCCCCACCTCCTCCCCTCTGACAACCATCAGTCTGTTCTCCGTACCTGCGGGTCCGTTTCTATTTTGTTTGTTTGGAGGGTTCTGTAGATTCCACGTCTAAGTGAAATCATGTGGTATTTGTCTTTCTCTGGCTGGCTTATTCCACTAACCCTCATACTCTAGGTCCATCTATGCTGTTGCTAATGTTGAGATTTGTTGTTGTTTTTTATTGGTAATATTCCATTGTATAACTGTAGCACAGATTTTTTCTTCTCTTTTTTTCTTTTTTAATTTTATTGTTGTTGTATTACATCCATCCCCTTTTTGCTCCCCTCTGTCCCCCTCCCCACCCACCCATTCCCCCCAAAGTCAATCCCACCTGTTGTCCATGTCCATAGTTCCTTTATACTAGGTTCTTGTCTAAGCTGCTCCCCTTCCTTGCCTCTGCCTCCCCCCTCCCCATAATCCCCTTCCCCCTGACCATTGAAGACCTATTCACTATATTCATATATTTGGTTCTGTTTTGCTTGTTGTTAGTTTTGTTCATTATTGTCCTGTAATAAGTGAGATCATATGGTATTTGTCCTTCACTGACTGGCTTAGGGGTGCATATCTTCTTTCAAATTAGTGTTTCAGGTTTCTTTGGGTATATACCCAGAAGTAGGGTCACAGGCTCAAAAGGCAATTCCCTTTGTAATTTTTTGAAGAAACTCCAGACTGCTCTCCGCAGTGCCTGCCCCAACCTGCATTCCCACCAACAGTGCATGAGGGTTAAGCCAGTTCCTCTTCTAGAAGCTTCTGAAGTAACCTCTGCTTCTGTTAGAACATTCATCATATAATTAATCATTTAAAAATAAATTTCTATTGCATATTTTCATCCTATATATTGTTTCTATTATTAAATATCTAATCACTAATAAATTTTAATATAATTTTATGTGGTGCGATGTTTTGTTGTAGAAAACCTTATTTCAATAATATAACATGTATAATTAATTATGTAATCGACACATTAATCTTTACAATTAATTACAGATTGCCTGTGAAATCTGTTAAGGCAGGGAGCAGCCGTTGCTTTGTCAGCATGGAACCCAGTGCCTGTACTCAATGTTTGAACCTATTGTCTTTATATCATCTCCTTAATTTTTAGAGACAATTGTCCTTTACCACAAGACTGACTCTATTCGTGATCTGCCATTGATTGTCTCATGGGGGCTCCTTTTTTGGGGTGGGGGTGGGGCTATTGAGTGCTGTCTCCCTTCAGCCCCCACCCCTGCCCGTGGGCGTGGAGAAGGGTGGGTGGTGGTCTCCCCGCTGCCTGAGGGTCATCTGAGCATCATCATGAAATCTGAGGTGGAGCATTTGAAATACAGCTTCAATAATTGATCCTATTGGGATTTGAGAAAAGAATGAAATCTGACTCCTCACGTTTTGTATTTGTTCTTTCTCCCAGTTGCTTTTTTCCTTCACCTCTGCCCCAGGGGGAGAAAGCATGGGAACATTGAAACTTTGAAAAACATACATTTTCTTTAAACGAGGTCTATACCGTCTTTGAGTTGCATTGCTAGCCATTTGAAACAGGCTAAAGAAGCCACTTGGGACTTAGTCACAGACTTATTTATATTTTTTGAAGATGCTTTAAGTGAAATTGGACCTGATACACTTTCTGCCTGATCATTTTAATCCAGTTCTTTAAGAATCAGCAATGTTGGAATTTTCCACAGATGTGCTTTGTCAAACTTCACTTCTTCCCCTTAAGTCATACAAGAGATCCTCTTCTTTGGCTCCAAGTACCAGGAGGTGGCCCAAGTGGTGGCAGTGAAGTGTAAATCCTTTGAGGACATTACACAGGGAGGGTAAATAAAGAAATGTCATCTTGGTGCTCTCAGTAGGCCACAAGGGATAAATTCAGAAAACTATAAAAAGCCTCTAGGAGGAAATCACTGACCAGGACTCAGGATGCAAAGTGTTATTAACAAGAGAAAGAAAAAAAAAAACCTCGTAATTGAGCATTGCTGTGTTCTGGGCAGCACGTGGTCTGGGGCCACTATTGAGCCCTTTATGTATTTGGAGAACTGGGTGCCCAGGCTGCTGCCATCCTCAAAGAGCTCCAGTGTGGGTGAGCCGTGGGTGCAGGTTGCACGCCAGCTGGGGGCACTAGACCAAGTTCAGCTGCTCCTTTATCTGTGAGAAATATTTGCGAGTCTCAAAGGAACAGGGCCACTGTGGAAAACTCCCATGGGCTTCCCCCCAGAGGTTGGAGGAGGTCTTCCGGTCGGTGTTTTTGTTCCTTCCCGCTTCCAGATTCTTCCAGATCACATTCTTCCTGGTGCGCATTTCAAGAAATAGTGTTTTGGGGGGTATTTGTTTTTCCAGGCAGCGCATGGCTCTGATTTTGTTTTTGGATGTTTCCCGTTTGTTCTGAGTAGGAGAGTGCCAAGTCTAGTGTGTGCCATCTGCCAGCTATTTCCTGTGGAAAACTCTTGGTAAGGAAGCGAGTTCCTCGTCCAGTGCCCACACCTGCTTGCGCCTCGCACAGCGGCCGAGGGGCCGGTGTTCACGCTGGGCGCCTTCTCCCCTGGGGCTGAAACCGTGTGTCTGCAGAGACCCACTCGAGACATTTCAAAGCCATCACAGTCGTGTTGACTATCTCATGGCGTTGTAACATGCTGAAACGTTTGCTGGTACAACAACCAGTCTTTGGAAGCTCCTGCCTCAGGGAAGTGAAGAGGCCGTTGTTGAAGGAGGCAGTGGGACCAAAAGGGAGGGCATTTGGGTGAATGGAGGAACGGCCGGTTGGGGAGAAGTGGACGCTGGGAGAGGTGGTCTCTCTCCTTGTACACACGGGCATCGGATTTATTTGTGGCAGTTGCTTATATCACTGCGAGCAGCTAGCGGAATTTTACAAGCTATTGCTTTAGGGGTCAGCCCGTGTCACAGCTTGGTGGGGTGAGGTGGGGTGAGGTGGGCAGCCTCCCAGGCTCCACCCTGAGTTCTGGGGCCATTCCAGCACCTCTGGGACCCTCAGAGTTCAGGGCAGGCCAGAACGCTTGTAATTTCCCTGGGAGCTGGGAGCCTGACGCTGGCCAGATGGACGTCGACGTGAAACAGGAGGCCACCATCGGTTTGTGTGTTGAAAGACATCTGTCTCCTCTCTCTCTCTGGCAGAGCGCGCGCCTGCCGTTGGCCAGACTGCGCGGCTCGTCTGCACTAGCCTGACCCCCAGCAGGCGCACACACGTGCCCACACACATGCACGCGCTTCTCAGCGAAGTGACTTAGGTCTGTAGGACCCTTAAAGTGCTTCTCTGCCTCAAAGGGGCCACACAGGCTCTGTGGCTAAGGCACATTTGTCCCACCTTTGCAGATCTTTAGTCTTCAAATCCGTTTCTGGCCCTCGGCCTGTCCCTGAGGACTTGCTTTGTCCGGAGACTCCTTTTCCCTGGCTTCACTGTGGTTCGCTGTGCCCCAGCTCTGACCACATAATTGGCTTTGACCACTCTGTTCTGTGAGTTCATCTTCCCAGGATTCCATCCAGGACAATAGCTGCAGACAAGTTTAACGGGCTGACCTGGGATTACCCAGCACATTTCCAAAAGGAAAGGCACTATCATTTGTTGGCATTTGCTGTGTTTCAGACATGAAACCAGCCAGCAAACCAGCCTGCTTAGTTCATTATCCCATTTCATGCTTCCCCCAAAAGCCCCGTCGGTATACGGGACTAAGGGATTGGTCTCTGATACCGTGCCCTGCCCCGAGACCCCAAGCAGCTATGCCGGCCCCTGAACCGATTCCTCCAATATAATTAAATCCATATACTCCATTTGGAGACTTTTGGTGAAGTTGTTTGGGTATTGAGCAGAGAGAGTCCCAGTCTACACCCTGTGCTATTGGTTTTTCTTGCTACCAGTCAAAAAACTACAAAAAGCCTACTCCCCATCATCCCCTTTTTGAGACATAGTTTGTTCTATCGCTCCCCTCTCTGGGGGCCCGTCAGGACGCAGGTGCTGAGTTAGAGCTAAGGGTACACAGTGTCTGTTGGGGTAACACCTGTGAAAGGACAGGGAGGACACAGGACAGGGCAGGGGGAGGTGGTGCACTGTGGTTGGCCTGATAAGGTGTTCCATCAGGGAGCTCTGAAGCTTGCCCGTATGAGCCATTCTGCTCTGGGCGGACACTTCCAATCTGAAACAGCATTGGCTAGGAATCGCTCCAGAAGGACAGGACCTTGACTAGAAAGTTCCGATGAAGCTCACAGCTGGAGGGCATGAGCTAGGTAACACGCTTCTCACCAACTGGACAGCAGGCCCTTACCTAAAGGGACATCTAAGTGATATCAGCCCAGGGATTTGCCTGCTTCTCCCTTATTCTGATCTTGCTGGCCCATCACTACATGGGAGCAGATTATCTTCTACAAGAATCCACAGGAATAATAGATATCATGCATGGTCAGACATTCTTACAGCCAAAATGTGCCATGGGCAGGGGCGGTTCATAGTAGAGGGAGAGGTGTCCAATGCACAGCTCTGCTTGAGAAGCGCTGGTCTGGGGTCGGGGCACTGTGTAGGGTGCGGGGAGGGAGGAGGGGTGTCTGAGCTCCAGTGTGCACCTCAGGGGAGACCAGCCTTGGAGGGGCCCGTCTTCTGTTAGCCATTTTGTTTGCTCCCTGGCTAGGCTAAAGACCAGGTTGGTTTCTTGGTCCTCTGATTCTAGGTAAGCTGGGCAAGAATTGCCTCCACTTCTCTAGAATTCTTGAGGATGACCTCAAGCACTTTCATAGCTGAGGTGGAATGGGGCAGTTGGCCACTTCTACCCACACCCTGAGGAACCGCCTCACCCCTCCCAAATACTCACCTATGTTCTGGGCCTGCCTGAGAATACCACTTGTTTTCCCTCAGGCCCTTGTTTTCTGGGTGTGGGACATATTTTGGGTGTTAACGTAGCACTAAAGTAGTGTTAATGTGGGGAGAGGCCTCTTAGCTGTGAGAAGTTGCAGCCCTTCTGGATCCAAACCTGGTCACGATAAACAACAATAGGTGGGACTTGACCACAGTGAGTCCCAAGTCATTGTCTGGGTTGTTTACAATCAGATGGACATTTGAATCCCAGCCCCACACATAGCAGCTCTGTGACCTTGGTCAAGTTAATTTCTCTCAGGCTTAGTTTTCCCACTTCTAAAATACGGATCATAATCTTGACATTTAATGGGGTTGCTTTAGACTGAAATGAGGTGATGTGTTAACTCAGTACACAGCATGTACTTGCAATTTAATCACTGATGATACCTGTCGCCATATATTAGAACTCTTAGGTTCTGGAGCTCCTAATATAAACACCACTAAAAGCAAGCCTTGCGTTTTCATATCAACATTTATGCTTGCACAGTCAGTAATGTACAGTTTCTTTAATGCTTCCCTTGCAGTTATCTTTAAAATCCCAGGAGATAAGTACAAACGGCTCTGCATTTTTCTTGTCTGAACATGACTAAAGAACCACGGGTCACAGAGAGACTCGATGATGTCACAGTCACAACTGAGCGAAGATGCATGAAGAGTGCACTGATTGGAAGCCAAGATATAAAACTTGTTTTCTCCACATCTGTAAGGACTTGGCCCATCTGTTTTCCTAGGCTACAGTTCTGTTGGTTTGGCTTTCTTGTTAATTGAAGTTCTCCGAACCAGCAAGAGTCCTAGAGGATCAGGCAGATGGATGAACCCCAGGGAAAATAGCCAACAAATTCAGCTTCTGAGGAACCCCCTTTGCTTGGGGAAGAAGGTTGCAAAACTTAAAAATGAGCCTTTACCAATATGAGACCTGGTCAGCCCAGCCATGCCTGCCAGAGAGCCTTTCAGAAGAAAAATAAAAGGGAGAATCAGATTTTTTTTAAATCCTCAGTACCCTGTATAGAGAGAGACTCAGAAGAACTACTCAACATTAGCCAGAACACATTGATGGAGGCAGTCATCTTCCAGTTCCTCAAGTATCTCTTTTCTGCAGACTTCAAAACAGTGAAAGAAGTTCAGAAAAGAGGTCCACTGTTTTGATGGAAGCTGTTTGGATGTAAGGGAGCCAGGCTTGGCACGAGGAAGGGTCTGCTGTGGCCAAGCCTGCAGGACAGACCAGGGAGGCACCGAACAGAGCTGGGGAAACTGTTTCAGGACAGAGCTGGATCCACTTGAAAGGGGAGGGAACTGGGGGAGGGCAGACATTTCACCAGTGTTTGAAGGGGGGTGCGAGTAGCATTGTGTGCCTCTTGAGGCACGAAGGAGTCCCCCATTCTTTTACAATCACTTCTAGGGAAGGGGGCAGCCACCATCTGAATTCTCCTCTCAATGAGCATTGCTGGCTGGCTGTGAACTCTCCAATTTGGCTGCTTTGGTGGACATGGAAGCAGAAAGGAAGAGAATGTGTGCGTGACTCCCCCATCTTCTAGCAGCTTTCATTCTTGAGGAGCTGGGGAGATGTGGCAGAGGCAATGTGGAACTCAGTTCCTGACACATTTTTCAGGGTTTGGTGGCCCTGAGGTTAGAAAAGAAACTGAGCATAATCCTTGGGACATGGTCTGCCTTCAGCTTTCCTCTTCCAAGGGGAGGCCGAGTGCAGCTCCGTACGTGGGAGAACACAGGCTTCGTCATACATAGGAGGTGTCCTGGCATATCAGGGCTGCGTGTGGCATATCAGGCAAGCGACCTGGCCTAGTTCACCATCAGAAGCAAATCATAGCGAAGGCCTCTGGCATCTGAATTAAGTGTCTTTGGCTGGCCAGGGAGCAGGATGTAGGGGAGGAAGGGAAGCTTCATTAGCACCAGTCCAGGCATAGTGCAGAAGAGGCTTTGGGTTCAACAGACCCTGGTCTCCTGTCCTGGACAAAAATAACACAGAAAATAAAAAATGAAAATCTAGCTCATTGGAGTGCACAGTAGCAGGAATATATTAGCATATGCTACATATTAAACACTATTACATTAACATGGTGTTTGGAACCGTTGGCTGGTTAGTGTTAATGAGGAAAGATTTCCTTTTGAAGTGGAATTGGTTTAGGATGATATTGGAAGACTCGAGGAGTATAGCTGGAAAAGAGTGCCTTGTTACCTGAGGGAACTTGGAAGTAAAGGGCCTACATGTGTGTCCATAGTCTGAACAACGGGAATGGTGGATATTTGGGGAAGAATGGGAGGGGAAGGATGGGTGAGATGCTAACAGGGTAATGAGGGCTCTCTTCTCAGGGTCATTGGGTGTGATCTGAGGAAAATGAGAAAGACATCAGAAGAGCACATTTGGTGCTAACTCAGTTGGTTGAGAGTCATCCCACAAAGCGAGAGGTCACCAGTTCAATTCCCAGTGAGGGCACATGCCTGGGTTGTGCGGTCAGTCTCTGGGGTGTGCGCGAGAGGCAACCAGTTGATGTTTCTCTCTCACACTGATGTTTTCCTCTCTCTTTCTCCCTTCCCCTCTCTCTCTACATAAATGAAGTCTTTGCTTTTTAGAAGCATGTTTGCATGAATCAAGGTTTTGTAGGGAGTAAATTGACAAGAGGGCACAGAAGGAGTTAGTCTGGTAAGTAAGGACAAACCAAAGGAAGTTGCTTTGAAGAAGCAACAGAATGTATTATATAGACTTGTACACTTGACACCTACCGGATTTTATTAACCAACGTCACTCCAATAAGTTTAATTTAAAAAAAAATTTTAAAGCAAGACAGGAAAGGCCATGGGTTGTATGATTCCATTTTTCTGAAATGTCCAGACAAGGCAAAGGCAGCTCTATAGAGACAGAAAGTGGTGTCTGAAGCGGGAAAGGGCATTGACTGTAAATGGGCATGAGGTATCTTATTGGGATGATAAAAACACTCTGAAACTGACTTATGATGTTGGTTGCACCCATTGGTAAAGTTCCTAAAAATCATTGAATTATCCATTGGCAATGAATAAACAATGTGCTGTGCAAAATATATCTCAACCAAGTTGTTTTTAAAAATGGCCTATTGAAGGGATCTTCTCATTGCCCAGTCATTTGTTGGGGTGGTGAGTCTGTCCCACTCCTGTGCAGTGTACGAGGATACAGTGCAGTCAGGGCAGAGGACATCTTCAAAGACAGCAGATGGATACTCACAATGTGACCTCACATGCCATTAATGACTTGCAGACCATGACATGAGGAACAAATGATTTTCCAAGACACAACTGGTGGGATTCTGAGTCATTGCTGCTGTTCTAGAGGAAAGGTTGAAAGTACCTGTGAAACACTTGATTGTGCCCCTAACTTGGCAAGAACTTTGAGCCCAGAGTTCACCTAAACGACTTAACTTCAGGGGCTTTAGGGACTTATCCTGGGCCCAGGCCGGGGGGTGGGGGGTGCCTTAAGCATATACCATCAGCATTCTGACCCCTCTCAAAGTTCGTTCTCCAGACCAGTCCCTGGCTCCAAAATCAGCTTCAAGTCGCTAGCTGCCCACATAACAACCACACAAGCATCTCTAATTTAACACATCCAGAACTTCATTCCGGACTGGATCTCTGCATTCAGAATCAAAGAGCCCCAACCCACAAAGGCGACCCTACTATCCTCAGGGCATGAGGGCCCCATCCTTCCAGTTGCTTAAGCCAAATACCTAGGCACTGTCTTGGACTTCTCTCTCTCACACCCTGTATCTGATCTCAAGGCAAATGCTATCGACTCTGCCTTCAAAAGTGATCACAGTTCAGGCCATCTTTTTACCTTCTCTACTGCTTGACGTTGAGCTGTCTTTCCCTGGAATTTCCAAAGACGATTGTCCCTCTGGTCCCCCTCCATTGACCCTTGCCCGATTCTCAACACAGGAACAAAGGTATTGTTTCAAAACATTGCTCCTCTGCTCAAGGCTCAACAGCTCAAAACTTGACAACAGCCAACGAGGCATTGTGTAGATTTGATCTGTTACCTCTTCCCACCTCATCCCCTTCCTTTCACTTCACTCCTCCAGCCCCAAAGGCCTCTTTGCTACTCCTCAGGCACACCAGAAATGCTTCCACTTTTGCACTGGTTTTCCTCTGTCTGGAATGTTCCTCCCGGCAGCGGCATGGCCAACTCTCATCTTCAAGCTTCTGCTCGACGTGTTCTTCCTAGTGCTGCCCCCTTGGCCACACAATTTCAGATTCCAGCCTGACTCTTCCAACTCCTGGCTAGCTCAGTCCTCTTCTCCTATTCAGGGTTTTCTATTTTCCATAGCACATCTCACCTTCTAACTCACTATTTAGTTGGATGCTTATTTTAATAGGCCTGTTGTTTAGGGTCTGTCTTTCTCCCCTGCTAAATTGTAGGCTCCACTAACGCAGGAATCATTTTATTCATTGTTGGCCCCCAAATGGCTAAAACAGGGTTTGGCATATAGTAGGTATTCAATAATTATTATTTGGCCCTGGACTGATGGTTCAGTTGGTTGGATCATCACCCCGTACACCAAAAAGTTGTGAGTTCAGTTCCCAGTCAGGCCCATACCTAATTTATGGGGTTGATCCCAGGTCTGGGCACATAGAGGAAGCAACAGATCTATGTTTCTCTCTCACATCAATGTTTTTTTCTCTCTCTGCCTCTCCATTCCTTTCTTTCTAAAAATTAATCAATGTATCCTCAGGTGGGGATTTTTAAAAAGTAATAACTATTTGTTGAATGAATGAATACATGAGTTGGTAATGAGCAAGTAGTAATTTTGTAAACAAAATATAGCATTATGTCATGAGAAAGAAAGTGAAGTGAGTTCCCAGGTGCACTGTGTGATGCTCATCCATTCTCCGATGAGGTGAGGTTGCCTCATCACATACAGAGAAGTCCGACCTGACCAGCTCCCCCTTTGCTCTCCTGGGAAAACGTGACCAACATCAGGAGGATGAGTTAGCAGATCTGTGTGGCGGGAGTTCTAATATGATTCCATATAGACTGCAGGTTGATTTTATATTGTTATTTTTTTAAGTAATAAAGAAGTGCAATCATTTGCAAATAGAAGTCTAAGGGTTCCCCTTTGAGGGCCAGTATTTCCACAGTATGTTTTATAAGATCAGTTTTCATCATTGATCAGACATGTTTACTTTTTAGCTTCTGAATTCCTATTTGCAAAAAAGCATGTGGGTGCTTCAAAGAAATTTTTGTTGATTCCTGCAGAAGTGAGGTTCATGAAAACCTTTGATAAAATGTGGAATTTCATGTAAACTTGCTGATATCGGATAAAAGGCTACACTTCCATTTCCTTCCTGTGAAACTGTACTGGGGCTGATCATGTATAGTGCATGCTAGTGTGCAAATTCTTTGCTATGAGAGTTTTGAATTTAAATTCATCTTCTTAGTTTGATCCCTGGCTGGTAGCACAGTGGATAAGGTGCCTGCCTGCGAATCCAAAGGTCGCTGGTTCGATTCCCCAGCCAGGGCACATAACCAGGTTGCAAGCCAGGTCTCCAGCCAGGTCCATGGCTGGAGGCAGGTGAAAGGAAACTATACATTGATGTCTCTCTCCCTCTCTGCCTCTCTCTGAAAATAATAAATAAAATCTTCCATAAAAATTTTTTAAAATAAATTCATCTTCTTAGTTTGAGATGTGAACTTTTAATATAAATAGGAAAACCGGTGATACCTCGTTGCATGGAAAGCAAAATAATTTTCCATTGGTCACATGATTAGCTTCTTTTTATCTACTCTTTGCCTGCGGCATCCCCCACCTCCACCCCTTTGCATCCAGAAGCTCTTAGCAGAAATCAGAAAGAGAGATAGCTCTCCTCCAGCACGGAACAGATACCATATAGCCTGTGGTTGCAGCAGATGGAATCTAAGCAGGGACAAGACACAGGGGTGTATGGTTCATGCTGACAGACACAGGGTAGCTGCTGTCTCCAAAGCTGACACCCTGAATTTAATCACTGTTCATGGAATTGAAGGGGAGAGCACCCACTGTCTGTCTTACCTCTACTTGTACAATTCCACCTTTGTTTAACTGTGCCTCAATTTATTTTCGGTACTGGTTTGATTTAGGATGCAGGTTGATATTTATTTCTAAGGGACTAGTGTAAAGAAGAGTATATCATCAAATTCCTTGAATACATTTGATGTAGGAAACAACAGTAATTATAAGCTGAGTTATTCTGTGTAGTGCCCTGCTGTAGGTGTCAAGAACTATGATTTTACCCTACTGGTAAGCTAAAACTTAGCCTGCCACAGTTTCGTGGGTGTTGGCAGAGGACACAGGGCTCTGGGATCAGAGATGAAAAGATAGTGTATAGATTATTCATGGAAATAGCAGTAACCAGAGTATTAGGAGTATTTGTGCTACCTCCCCCAGCCCCAACTGCCTTGGGCAATGTGGACCTTGGGTTTATAGGTGGGTATGATTTGAATTTCAGCATTGTGTAGTAATGGTAACCCATTTTGGTTGCTGAGAATTTGGGTTGGGTTCCAATGGCTAATATTGTATTCTAGGTCAGGGGGGAAATCCCCAAGTAAATATCCACCCTGATTCTTCACCCTCAACTTGTTCTCCCCCAACCCAATTTTATTATAAAAAATAATAAATACACATTTTATAGAAAAGACAACATACAGATTTGTTTATAGCCTCTATTCTTGACTCCAGATAAGGGGAGGAGAAAGGAGTCGCTGAACCACAGCTACGCCTGCAGAACAGAGGAGGTGAGATGTAAGAACAGGCCATCGTAGCCTGCCGGAATGCAGTGTTCTGATTTATTTCTAGTTTCTTTCTACTCTAGGCCGTGACTCTGACCTAGTTTCAACTGCTCTGCGGTGCCTGAGCCCCGTCCGACTCTCTCCCTTGCTGTGCTCGTGAAGGAGTAGATCGATCTGTTTTCAGCAGAGCCCTTAGGAGAGCACCCAGGATACCACTCACGCTCATCAGCAACTTATGCAGCCCCAAATTTCCACTTTCAGCATCTTCCAAAGAAAGACTCTGTGGTGTCTGGGAAACACGTGCCCAAAATGCACCGTGACTGGGAGGCAACACCAGAGAGAAACTGCCCCTGGGGACCCTAAATGAGCCCAAGAAACAATGACTTTCATCCCCTGTCCCCCCTTGCAGAGCTACCTGTACCTGCCTTCCTCCGTCTCCCCGCCTTCTCCGACTTCTCTGGGAAATCAATCTGTACACATTTAACACTTCCTCTCAGCGCATTGTTCCCTGGGAGCCCACAGGTTCACACACAGCCTAGGACAGACCCCTGGATTAATTCGGTTTAGCAAGCTCTCCAATGCCGCCAAACAGCCTTCCAGCCTCTCAGTACTTCTTAAGCCAGAGAAGATCACAGGCAAGAAAAACCCATCTCCCTTTGTTAAGACCAGGTGGCTCTTAGCAGTGGGTCCCACTCCATACAAAGCAGGTTCCGTGACCATAATTGCCTATAAACATCTTCTTGCGGTCAGTGTTGGTTCTCCTGGGAGCCTGACATATTCAGCTGAATGTCTGCTTTGGTAAAGTCTGAGTTCCAGAATTCTTTCATGTGTTCTCTAAGTTGCATGATGTTTTCATGGTGATGTAGACAAGTCAGTGCCCAGTGGAGGTGATCGAGGTTCCTCTCAGTTACACTCAGATAGACACATGTGCATCACCCCTTTGTGGGTACACCCTGTGTGCCGAGCATCAGGAGTCAATGGCTGAATGCCCAGGTGGTTTTCAAAGGCACCTGGAGATTGCTCCTTCCAAAGGCCTTGGCAAAACAGTTCAGGAAATCACACTTTTATAGCTCCCTCAGCCTTCTTTTGATGGAATCAGGTAAATAATGGCTTTGACCTTCCAATACCTGTCTTTACCCCTCTCTTATCTCCTACCTCCCCATTTTCTTATTCAAGTTCCAAACTTCAGCTTTTCCAAGCACCCAACCTCACCTGCCAGCACCCAGAGAGCTCAGGGCCCAGAATTATGACAGAACTTCGAGAAGCAGAGGAGGTACTCAAAACTTCCTTTGCATAAAGCACTCTGTTTGAGAGAAGGGAACTGTTGTAAAAAGATGCCCGCAAAAGCCACACGGACGAAGAACCGCACACATTTTGCAGGGCTGAGGGCATAAACCAGATTTCAGAACATTAATTCTGGGTATACTGGTTTTTCCTCATTTATCTTAAGGCCATCCTGGGATGGTCAAAATCAAAACCATGTTAATTGAATTAATAATTTTACATGCGAAAGGGAAGGTTGAAATTTTTGGAAGAAACCAAAAAATGATCATATTTGTTGATCATGAACAGGAGACCTTTTCTTTTTCTTAGTCACATGGTTGTATTACATTTCTCCTTTCTCCAATATTGACTTTGAAACCAATAGATTCTTTTTTTTTTAATTTTATTGTTGTTGTATTACATCCATCCCCTTTTTGCTCCCCTCTGTTCCCCTCCCCACCCACCCATTCCCCCCAAAGTCAATCCCACCTGTTGTCCGTGTCCATGGTTCCTTTATACTAGGTTCTTGTCTAAGCTGCTCCCCTTCCTTGTCTCTGCCTCCCCCTTCCCCCCAACGCCGTTCCCCCTGACCACTGAAGGCCTATTCCTTGTATTCATATACTTGGTTCTGTTTTGCTTGTTGTTAGTTTTGCTCATTATTGTCTCGTAATGGGTGAGATCATATGATATTTGTCCTTCACTGACTGGCTTATTTCACTAAGCATAATACTCTCCAGTTCCATCCATGTTGTTGCTAAGGGTACAAGTTCCTTCTTTCTTTCTGCTATGTAGAATTCCATTGTGTAAATGTACCAAAGTTTTTTGATCCAATCATCCACTGATGGGCACTTAGGCTGTTTCCAGCACTTGGCTATTGTAATTAGTGCCGCTATGAACATAGGTGTGCATAGGTTCTTATGAATTGGTGTTTCAGGATTCTTTGGGTATAGTCCAAATAGTGGAATTGCTGGATCAAAAGGCAGTTCCATTTTTAGTTTTTTAAGGAAACCCCATACTGTTTTCCATAGCGGCTGCACCAGCCTACATTCCCACCAACAGTGTATAAGGGTTCCCTTTGCCCCGCATCCTCGCCAACACTTGTTTGTTGATTTGCTGATGATTGCCATTCTGACAGGTGTGAGGTGGTATCTTAATGTAGTTTTTTTTTTTTTTTTTTTTTTTTTTTTTT